>JAHSUH010000932.1:0-21240 GCA_025388415.1 Cynanchum wilfordii | reverse complement strand
TTATTAGTTGCTAGATTTCGATTACATGAATTTGCTGTCCTTTGTTTTCTTTTACTTGGCATATGATTTAGCCGTTTTGATTGTTTTGCCAAACTGCATACTATTTTGTAATAGCATAATTTGCATAGCTTTTATTTAGATATAGTTTGCATGGTGATTCTTGGTATATAGGAAAATTTGTATTGCATGAATCTTACTTTACTACATGTTGCATTCCAGTAGTTGGACTTAGGTATATTAGTTGTATATATATTGCATTTTCTTTGTCTCCCACGTAAATGGCAGTAGCATGTTTGTATGTATACATACGCTACATTTCATGGTGTTTAGTTTTTAATTTTCAAATATGAATAGTAGTTTAGGTAGTTTTGTTTGCATGGTCAATACAGTTAGTTGCTTGCATGGGTTACTTCTGCATTTTAGTAGGTAGTGCATGTTTCTTTGTTTTGCATTGCAGTATAATATGTATAGGTACATTAGTTTTATATAATTTCAGTTTCTTTACTGTTTCTATTTTCAGTACATAGATATAAATGTATATGTAGTACACTTTAATTGAAATTTAGTACAGAAGGTAAATGTATACATTTATATTTTGAAATTTATATAATTGTTCTTTTTGATATAGAAAAAGAACTAGTTTAAACTAGTACATACATATAAATGTATACATATAAACTAGTTTCTATTTTTCAGAAGCATTAGATATAGAAATATATATGTACAGCTTTGGCAAATTTTTGATTCTGTCCAGTACAGTAGCTATATGCATATGCTTCCTCTGCTGCATCTTAAGTCCAGTAACTTCAGTATGCAAAATACTCTGTTCTTTTTTGTAAATTCCAGTAGGCTACTCCTTTATCCCTCTGTTTTTACTAAAAATTTCAGTAGCCTTACTATGTGTAACTCTGTTTTTGTCTTGTTTTTGTAAAAAATTCCAGTAAACTAGTTTTCATTTTCCCATGTTTCCCCTGTTTGCCGATAGCATGCATACTGCTTGTTTAATTTGTTTTCCTCCATTTTCGTTCAGATTAATTGCATAAAGTTTCTTGTTCTTTTAAATTCAATTCTTTTTGCATGAGTTTCATTTTTTTTTCTTTCTTCCTCCATTTTTAATTCTTTTAAACTTCCTTTTACTGTATGCATTATTTATTTCATTCTTTAATTCATTTGCATGATTTTTCCATTTCATTTATTCATTCTGTTTTCTTTTCTTTTTCTCATTTTGCTTTATTTATTATTTCTTGTTAATTAATTGGTTCTCTTGTATTTTGTTCCTATTTTCTTTACTAATTTCTCCCTTTTTGTTTTGTAGGTACTTTGCTTTCTTTCTCTTGTCTTTCTTGTTCTTTTAATTTCTTTACTAGATTGTTTGTAATAGGAAATTTTTATACCCCTTGTAATCTCTTTTATTTAGTGTTTTGTTGTATTATATCTTTCTTGTTTGTTTGTTGAAAGTATATAAGAACCAAAAGGCTTCGCTGCAAAACCCGGAAATGCAAATGGGACAATTGTCCAGACAATTTTCAGATTGAGCAAAAAGATTATCCCCTAGCACGACCGAATTAAATTCCGTTGAATAAATCTAGAGAGGAGGTTTTTAGGGAGGACAAAGCGAGTCCTATAGAAGACATTGAAGAGAAAAGCTCCGAAGAAGAAAAATGGAATATAATAAATAAAGTTCCAAGCAAGCATGCTCGGAAATCAGATTTGTCTTTCCTTCCTTTCCTTTTACCGTTTTTATCGAGTCTTACTTGGTTTTTGGCGTTCAATAATTGTCTAAATCGCTTTCTTAGTTACTGGATGTTCCAGTATAGGACCTTTTATGTTTATTATGATTCGAACCGGATGTTCCTGATAGGGTTTATTTACTTCATTTAATTGCTTTTTAGTTGTTGTTTTTATTTAATTTTGCTCGGGATGTACTATAAATTTTCTTGTTTTTATTTATTTATTTATATTTTATTTTTCTAGTTTTTCGCACTTATTCCCTTTATGTATTTATCGTTTTCTCGCATCTTTATTTTTCAAATAAGTTGTGGGATATTCGTTTTTACACCGAGGACGAGTGTAATATTCAAGTTGTGGGGTAGGTGTATTTTTTAAATTTTTCAAAATTTTCAAAATAATTAGTTTACTTGAAAAGATTATTTTGTGAACTATGTTTGGGAATTTGATTTGCTTAGCCGATGATAGATATCGGTTGTTGATTGTTGAAAGTCTCGAGATTTAATTTGTTTCATTTTTTTTTTCGATACTTGATACGAATGGGATTATAGGAAATTCCTGAAATATCTTTGACACAACTATTCTTGGTTGATTGTTCCGATTAGTGAATTACTCTTGGACATTTTATTTGAAAAGTGTAAAGTCTTTTGGGAATGGAAATGACTTGTGTTTTCACTTGAAAAATTCTTTGAGAGACTTGCCACATTTTTGTTAATTTTTGTAGAAAAAATTGTTAAATAAAAGGTTATTTTGCATGTGTCCTTTGCTACTCGAGCACCGCTCCTTATTGGAATTGAATGCCTGGTGCCCTAAGGTCCTCGGGATCTGGGAGTCATCCGAGTGGAACTCGTTACAAGGGTAGTTAAAGTTGATATTGGTAAGAAGAACAATAAAAACCGTGAAAAAAAAAATGAAAAAAAAAATTGAATAAAATTTTTATTTTTGAATAAGTGCTTGTTTCTTGAGATTTGATTGTGATTATGTCTCGTTGTTGAAGTTTTTGATTGACCGAACCACTAATTCCTGCAATAATAATACCCATCTTATCAATCTTGGTTTTGCATCAATTTTGTTAAAGAGATATTTTAAAGCAGAATGATCAGTATAGACAATAGTTTTTTACATGATCAAGTAAGAACGGAATTTATCGAAAGCAAAAACAACAGCTAGCAATTCTTTCTCCTAAAGATATAACATGAAATTTCTTGTCATGCCTTTGTCCTAAAACTACCCCTACCGCATAATCACTAGCATCACACATAAGTTCAAAAGGAAGACTCCAATCAGGTGATATCATGATAGGTGCGGTAGTCAATAATTTCTTCAAAAGATTAAAGGCATGAAGACAATTTTTATCAAATATCTTTTCCAAGCATGAAGGCATGAAGACATCTTTTCCAAGCAAGTTGTTCAAAGGTCTAGCAATCAATGAAAATTCTTTAATAAAACAACGATAAAATCCAGCATATCCTAGAAAACTTCGAACACCTTTAACATTCATAGGAGGAGGAAGTTTGGAAATAACTTCTATCTTAGCCTTATCAACCTCCAACCCAAAATGCGAAATCTTGTGCCCAAGAACTATGCCCTCTTGTACCATAAAATGATATTTTTCCCAATTTAAAACGAGATTAGTCTTCAAACATCTCCTAAGCATGCTTTCTAGATTCTTTAGACATGAATCCAAGGAATTACGAAAAACGGAAAAGTCATCCATGAAAACTTCCATAGTATCTCCTAACATGTCATCAAATATAGTGGTCATGCAACGTTGAAAAGTGGTCGGAGCATTACATAGACCAAAGGGCATACGCCTATATGCAAAGGTACCATGTGGACAAGTAAAAGTAGTCTTATGTTGATCTTTGGGAGCAATAGGAATTTGAAAATAACCCGAAAGGCCATCTAAAAAGCAATAATAGGAATGTCCATCTTTCAAGCATTTGATCAATAAAAGGGAGAGGGAAATGATCTTTCCTAGTAGCACTATTCAATTTACGGTAATCAATACAAACACGATGTCTAGTCACATTTCTAGTAGGAATAAGGTCATTGTTGTCATTCTTGACAACCGTATGATAACATCAAATATGATCATGTTTTGGGATATTAATTGTGCATGATTTGTGAGTTTTATTGCACTAAATTGAGATAAATTGATTGATTTTGGGTTTAATTGCAAATATTCTGTTTCAGGTTACTTCTGGGTGAAATTGAAGTAAAAAGACAAATTAAGGGTGCAAAATGCAATTTTCCAGAAGTTTGCTACGCCCTTAGGAAGTAACGGCATCTCCTACACCCGTTGCCCTTGAATCTCTACACTCGTAGCAATTAACTTCCAAGCTACGCCAATAGAGGTTAGAAAGGCTACGCCCGTAGAGAGTAACTACTCCGATACGCCCGTAGCATAGGGTAGGGCTAGACTCGTAGTGAGGCCAGAATCACTATTTTCTCTGTAAAATGATGATTTTACCCTTACTTTCGGTCATCTATAAATTATGAAACAGATGTGGTTTAGGATTCTTATTCAGTTCGATGATTCAATTAGAATAACCATATTCGAAGATGTAGCTTTAAGCAGATCTAAGGCAATTATGATTAATATTAACTTTACTACTGTACCTGAGTTATCTAAGACAATTACCTCAATATGGTGGTTGCAAGTAATTCTATATCTTTTTAGATTATTTATTAAGGCGTCAATCTAATAAAGTAATCCTAAGATTTGCATTAAGCATTAACTCACGATTATTAGGCTGCCTAACCTCAATATGGTGGTTGCAAGTTATTACACTTAATTCGGCAATTCATTAAATCACTTATGGCGGAGTCTCATTAACAAACCGTCAATTAATAAATTATTCCAAAAAAATACTCAACTAGATGCAAACCTAAGTCCGATAGCAATATTTGAATAATAAATCAAGTTGAAAGCATAAAGCAATAATAATCACAATGATAATCACAAATAGTATCCTTCCCGAGAAATTAATAATAACTCTAATTTTATCATTAATAATAAAAGAATCTCATGAGACAGAGATGGAGTAAATAAAGAACGAAAAATAATAGACATGAGAAGAGGGAAAAGAAAAGTTGTCGTCTGGTTGTCACTACTTCAATGGCGGGACTTGACCTCCGATTCTTCTCGAACCCTACTAGCCTTCCTCCTTATCTTGCTCACGAAAACTTCTAGAAGCCTACCCCTCAACTAAGTTATAGAGCTATCTCTTACGGTGGAGACTCAAACCCTAAAGCTAAGAAGAAAAATATAAAAACTAGAAAATATTTAACTATGAGGGAAATTTCCGAGAATCTACGGAAGTAGAAACTCGAAATCCCTCAAATTCTCTGCAACTCTGCACTCTCTGGTGTGTTGGTGGTGTCCTCAAAGGCTTCACTGCCGCCTCTATTTATAGGAGTAGAAGTAGAGCTGAAAAGAGTCAAAATTCTGATGTGGGACATTCAACATGCATGTGTCGCGTGTCTTCAAAACGCCAATGTTGAAGTTTCCAAAAATTTTCAATTTAGTCCCTGATTTCTTCATTTCTTCAATTGTAGTCCTGAAACTCCTAAAAAGCGAAGACATAGCAAATTTGCGTAATTTCCAGTTAATTAAGTCCAATTAAAGTCTAAATTAAACATAATTACCCATAATTACCCCTTAAAAACACGATATAAATCTGACATATCATGTACTTAGCCATTGAATACATAATACCATGTTATAGCCCCCCAAGGATATCATCATCACTTCTACACTAAATTATTTCTTATTCATCTTCCAGGAAAATTTTTTACATCTATGCCCACAAGCTATGTGATTCCCATCTGCAACGGTCATTGCTTGAGATTTTATATACTCTCAATGTCACATTTAAGTTTCCTTTCAATTGAAAAATCCAAGAAGTTATGTGTTCTTCCTGAATCAATCAGAATATGCAATGGTTTGTTGCCTACCAGTCCAATTACTCTCATAGTATGGAACCCCTAACTTCCAAACAGTGCATTTACTGAAATGCAAGGTTCAGACTCAACAACCGGCATATCATTCTCACCTTCCATGGCATCCTCCTCTTCATCACAACCAACTACTTCAAAACAAGGAATTTCCACAGTAAAAAGTTGTGGTTCTTTGAACTTACACTTGTGATTCCTATCATACTTCTCATCACAATAATAACACAACCCCTTTGCAATTTTTTGTGCTCTAACATCGGTTGGAATGTGTTTAAAGGGTCTGTTCTGATTGTGTTTTGTGTAGGTTTAATCGAGGGGTGTGTAAAAGAGGTGGTTTATTTGAGTTTGAAAGAAATGAAGCAGAATTTGAGGTTGTGTTTAGTGGAACAGAAGATGGCTTAGCAAAGAATTTGAAATAACAAGCTGCAATTTGTTCTTCTTGTAGTCTAGCAAACTTCATAGCATCATCTATTATGGTGGGATTAAAAGTTCTAACAAATAGTTTAATTGCAAGTTTCAAACCACCAATAAAACTATCCAACACATAATCATCGGGCAACATTCTCCCATTTTGTAACAAAAACAGATCTCAAATTTTCAAATTCATCAATATAATCTTCCAAACATTCACCCTGCTCCAACTTATTAAAATGTTCTACAACATGCATTGCCTTATCATCTTTAAATCTTGCACACAAGGCAATAATAAAATCATCCCACTCCACATTTTTCCTTACAACAAGGTAACTGGAAACCCAATTTTTAGCTTTCTCAGTCATATACAATGATGCCAAATTAACTCTACAATCATTAGCAATGTTACAAAGAACAAAATATCTACTGCACTTCTTCACCCAATTTCTAGGATTTGTCCCATCAAAAGTAGGAAAATGTAGTTTAGGTATCATACCTTGAGGCCTTGTGCGATTGGCCCTGTTCGAAGATGTTCTTGCAGATTCGAAGTTGCCACTGCCTGACTCGCTTTCATCTTTAATCTCCTTGATCAACTGCATCATCAAATGCATATTACTTGCTTGCTTTGCCAACTTTTGTTCTAGAGCTCCCACTTGATCCTCCATATCCGAGAATTTTTGTATAATTGCCTTAGAAATACGTGCCAGAATTTCGAATACTTCTCACAATTTTAACGAATATCGAAATGCGAATAATGCAACAATGGCGACTGATCGGAGTAAGGCAACAGAGATGGCTCCGATACCAATGTTGCAGCTGATAAGCTCTGCAGTGATTTGTTAACAAATACAAAGATGAATTGAACAAAAGTGATGAGAAAAAGAAGAAGGAAGGAAGAAATCAGAAAGAGATGAGAAGAAGAGGAAGAGAAGAAAAGAGAATTTCATTCATAATTGTGAGATTGATTACAAGTTCTCAAACTATTATTTATAGAAGTTGACAGCTATCGGGGTTAACAATTAACAGAATTTTCTACCAAAAAATATCAACTCAAATTCTTCCTATATGAATCACATCCCAAAGTACCTACAAAACAAGGACGAGAAAAATGCAAGGAATTAAATCTAAATAAACTAAGAAAATAACTAAACTAAATAAAAAGGAAAAACTAATTAAATAAAATAAGGAAAGAAAGGAAGTAAAAGAAATGAATAAAGAAAATAAAAAAGAAAAAGAAAAAGAAAAAGAAAAGCAAAGAATGAAAATGGACAAACAGGGGAAAAGAAAATTGAAAAGGAAAAACAGGGGAAAAGAGAAAATGGCTACTGGAATTATTTTCGAAAACAGAGGAAATGAATTTTGTCCACTGGAATTTTGGATGAAAACAGGGGAAGTAGCATTCATGCTATTGGAATTTCTTTGTGCTGGCCGAATTTCTCGGAAATCAATTTTCCCAGAATTCGATAATTGCCGAATCAACAATTTTTCAAAACAATTAAGAAATTGCAAAAAAGCCCAAAAACATTTGAAAATTATCAAATTCCAGATTTATTAAAAATGAACAGTAGATCAAACATAGTCAAAAATTCTGGACAGTGAACAAATAAAAACAGGGGAAAACAGGAAAATAAACCAAAAACAAGGAAACTACATGCAAATATATACCTAAAAATAACACCAAACATATAAAGAGGTAAACAAGATTAAAAACATGCAAAAGACCTAAGATATTACGTAAAAATCTGCCCAAAAATTACCAAACTAAACTACACAACTACACTAAAAATGAACTAAGACATTAAGAAAAATAAGGACATGAAATAGACATTTAAGAAAATGACATGAAATGACAATTAAAGGAAATACTAACTGAACAATTTAAAACACTAAAATAAAGTATACTAAACACCTAATTAACAAGTAAGGAATAAAAATTCAGCACGACAATATAAGCTAAACTAAATTACCTAAACATCTAAGAGCATAAAAATAACCAAAGACAATAAAGACATAAAATAAGGCAAGGAAATCACATAACATGAGGCAAGAAATTAAACCTAAGACATGAATAAAAACTACCTAAAAGAAATGCAATTCTGTCACGCCCCAAATCTGGGCCTAGTTTATGGACTAAAACCCCAAATTCAAGACATAACACGACTATATCCTCAAACTTCTCAAAGATACAAAGCCGCATACATCCAATCATAAAAAATAATACGTAATTGTTTTCTTCTTTATAACCATAAAAGAATTATACAATAAACAGACTCATATTTCAACATCCAATAATTCAATTCCCATCAAGTAAATCAATTCCTATAGTTAAAATATTCTAATACATGAATACAATAACTTAAAATAATATTCTATCTACTAACCTCGTCAATCAAGGACTTATTACCTAGGGATCATTCTCCACAAACTCATAGTCAAGCTCTTTGATACAACATCCGTAAAATGTGGAACAGGAGGGAGGTGAGTACAAAACTCAAGAAGCGTAAAACTTTTCCTTTTCTATTTGAATATCATTTAAAATAAACAATCACTTTTGAAATACTTTACCAAAAGATTCAAAATATTATTCAACCGTGTAAAAAGCATAAATATCTAGTAATATTATAGCTTTGGAATAGACCACAAATATGAAATACATTTGAAAATAACTTCATAATCGAAAAGAACTTAAGAATAGAGTCAAATATTAAATACTTTTTTTAAAAAAAAAAATCAATCATTCAATGTACATACATTTTTTTTCAACTATATTGAAAATCAATTTTCTACATTTCATATCATATCAAAATTCATATTTTATATAAAAATATAGAGAACTTATACCTTTGAAAAATATTAAATAACCTTATCAAATTCATAAAATGCATTCCAATGTCCAATTACTTTAAAATATAATGTCCAATTTCTTTGGGACTCAAATTCATTCAATTCATTACATTTGTTACGCTGGGATATAATCATGTGCAAAAGCTAGTGGGTTTTTTTACTAAATTCAGTTCCTAACTTTATACCCGTTAGGAGAAGGCCATTACTTTTTCATTTGGGTGGCTTTTGTCCATGCCAATGGAAACATTTCATTTGAGGTGGAACATGTTCCCCCAACTTAATACATTAACTAAGTCTCAGCAGTGTCATTCGTTTTCATTCAATCTTTACTCAACATCAAAATGTCCTAGTATAAAACATTTGCCTTCATATAATATTTTGCAATTCCAAATATTTACTTTTCCAAATATCAATTAATCACATCTCAAAATATATAAAATATTATATGTAAATTATATATATAACTTTTGCTTAAAATATTTCTAACAATATTAACAAATATATTCAAAAATATCTTTAATTCAAAATACAATTATCTGATCTCAAAAAAACTTTTCAAAATAATTGTAATATTTTTGTCATTCAAAATTATCAAATTTCCAATGTGAATTTCTAAAATATTCGATTAAAAAGAATATTTAGAAGATTAACTTATATTTAAATACCTTAAAAAATATCATTTACAAATATTCAAAATAGCTTTAAAAAAATAGCTTCAAAATATCATTTTTTAATATTCATTTACTAATATTCAGTAACTTTCTTGTAGCAAAATAATATTTAAAAATATTATGCTAACTTATCAAAATATTTAAACTAACAATAATCTTAAACAATTAACTAATAATCAATATATTTTTAAAAAAAGGGTAAATCATCCCAATTGCACTCGAACTTTTGAAAATTCCGAGTTTTGCACCTCAACTTTTTTTTTCACTTTTTTTGCGCTCAAACTTTAAAAAGTCCCTTTTTTTGCCCTTCCGTCCAAAAATTCCGTCTGTCTTTAATTTTCGTCCATTTTTCAGGGGTATTTTGGTCTTTTCACCTTAGAAATATATATTAAAAAATTGTAATTTTTATTTAAGGGTATTTTTGTCTTTTCACCTTGGAAATTTTTTATTCTAAAAAATCTTAATAAAATTGCGCTCAGCCCTGCGTCCTCACGCGTGGTCAGCTTGCATTTAATCGTTGAGCTAAATATCATTATTTGCTAACTTTTTACGTAATTTAAATATATAGTTAACCTCTCCACTTCACTTTTTTTTTTGAAATGGGTTTTCTCAATTCATCTCTTCCGACAAATCCATTACAGCTTTTTCCACCTATTCCTCTCTCACAATTTCATCACTTCACAATTTCATCCTTCCGACGATACTTTTCTTTTTCTTTAATTGATACACGTAAATGAATACTAATGCAAGGATTCCTATTCCGACTATAGCCCAATGTTTTTCCCCATTGGGATTTTCTCACAATCCAACCAGATCGATGGGTTCTTCTCCTAGCCGGTGAGGGAATATAGAATTTTGAGGAGGAGGAAGAGGATAAGAAGAAGTAGAATGATAAGAATCGAGGAAACCCATTTCAAAAAAAAAAAGTGAAGTGGAGAGGTTAACTATATATTTAAATTACGTAAAAAATTAACATATAGTGATGTTTAGCTCAACGGTTAAATGCGGGCTAACATGTGTGAAGACGCGGGTTCGCTAAACGCAATTTTATTAAGATTTTTTAGAATAAAAATTTCCTAGGTGAAAAGACAAAAATACCCTTAAATAAAAATTACAAATTTTTAATATATATTTCTAAGGTGAAAAGACCAAAACACCCCTGAAAAATGGACGGAAATTAAAGACAAACGGAATTTTTGGACGGAAGGGCAAAAGAAGGGACTTTTTAAAGTTTGAGTGCAAAAAAAGTGAAAACAAAAGTTCATGTGCAAAACTCGGAATTTTCAAAAGTTTGAGTGCAATTGGGATGATTTACCCTTTAAAAAAATTTGAAAATTATATATACATAAAAGTAAAAATAAATAGATAATATTTAAAATATATTTAAATAATAAAATTATCTAAATATTTCACTTTTAGTAAAACCACATTATATATATATATATATCAAATATCACATTTTAAATCATTTTTAATAACTTTAATCAAAATTGTTATTCAATAATTAATAACTATTACAATCCATTTATTATTGATTAAATCAAAACTATAAATACATAATGTAAAAAATACATATTCATAACATGTTTTTCTAAATCAAAAGTTTGTGATATCATTAAACTATATCTAGCAAATTACTTATAAAAATCAAAACTTTACTTTCAACTCAAATTCAATAAAAGCAAATATCAGTATACAATATAAAATTTTATTAAATCAATAATCATCATAAATTTTAGATAGCATTAAAATTCAAATCCGTAAATGATAATATAAATGATAATATATATATATTTAAACTAGGTTTATCAAAATCAAATTATCAAAACTATTCCATTCATAAACATATCAAAATATCTATCTTTATACATATATATCGAAAACTAGAAAAGAAATCGTCTCCACTTACCTTAAATCCGGAACATTTTGAAATAATGTGAAGTACTATAATTCATTGTCCCTACTTGTCTTTAAGTTTCCAATTTCAAATCATATTAGATAAACCTTATTATTCCTAAGAATCACTATTAATTCAAATAAATATATTAACAATTAGATAATATAAAATTGATAATCATACAACGCACCTTTCCATTTGTCTTGAACGGCATTTCTAATAATCATCTCAGATTCATAATCCTAACATCACTTTGTCTCAATTCTCATCAGCCACCATATTTGTTCCTTCATTTCTCTCTCTCTATGCTATCAGAATAACTATAATTCATATGACTTAGTTAATATCTAATTAGGTTACTCCCTCTAACTATTTATTAATCACTCCCTCCATATTCTTCACATATTCCATTTTAACCCACAATAAAAGTACACCCTTTATTAGTTGGTTTCTTTTTTTTTTTTTTTTTTTTTTTTAATAACTAATGACTTAAATAGAGACTTGTTATACTACCTAATTTGGGGCGAGGGTATTACAAATTTACCAAAGATAGCAAAAAAAAAAAAATAAAAAAAATAAATAAAAAACTACCTAATAATAAGAAAAAAAAAAAGGGATAAGCCAAAATAAAAGAATGAAAGGTAAAAAAAGGGAAAAACATTCATAAAGGTAAAGAAAGCCATAAATTAAGATTAGAAATTAAGATTAAACCTAAGGAACAACTATGAAACAACTAAACTAAGAATCTAGATAAATTCCTAAAAGCATTAAAATTAAAGGAACAATAAACTATCTATTCTAAATGCATGAAAGTAACTAAATACTCAACTTAAAGGATCTACAAGACTACTAACTAAAGCAATTCAAATAAACCTAAAAATTAAAGTACCAAAAGCATAACATAACCATACTAACTAACAGCATAATAATCTAGGAAATTAACCTATCTACTAGAATCAATAAACTCAACTAGAAAATTAAGACAAAATGCATAAAATCAAAGGATCTATAAATCTAACCTAACATCTAATCAAAATATCAACTAGATAAGAATCCCGATATGTCGATTTATATCTTTTTTTTAAGAGGTAATTATGGCTAATTATGTTTAATTTAGAGTCTAATTAGACTTAATTAATATGAAATTACGCAAATTTGCTTTGCTTTTGCTTTTTGGAAGTTTTAGGACTGAAATTGAAGAAATGAAGAAATCAGGGACTAAATTGAAAATTTTTGGAAATTTCAACACGGGCGTGTTGACCGTGTTGAATATCCCACATCCGAATTTTTACTGTTTTCAGCTCTACTCTACTCCTATAAATAGAGGCGGCAGCCAAGCCTTTGAGGACACCACCAACTCACCGGAGAGTGCAGAGTTGCAGAGAATTTGAGGGATTTCGAGTTTCTACTTCCGTAGATTCTCGGAAATTACCCTCATAGTTAAATATTTTCTAGTTTTTATAATTTTCTTCTTAGCTTTAGGGTTTGAGCCTCGATCATAAGGGAGAGCTCTATAGCTTAGTTGAGAGGTGTGATTCTAGAAGATTTCATGGGCAAGACAAGGAGGAAGGCTAGTAGGGTTCGAGAAGAATCGGAGGTCAAGTCCCGCCGTCGAAGTAGTGACAACCAGATGACAACTTTTCTTTTCCCTCTTCTCAAGTCTATTATTTTTCATTCTTTATTTACTCTATCTCTGTCTCATGGGATTCTTTTATTATTAATGATAAAATTAGAGTTATTATTAATTTCCCAGGAAGGATACTGTTTTGTGATTATTATTGTTTTATGCTTTCAACTTAGTTTCTTATTCAATTTATGCCATGACACATAGGTTTCAATCTAGTTGAGCATATAATTGGAATAATTAATTAATTGACGGTTTGTTAAGGAGACCCGACCATAGGAGAATTAATGAATTACCGGATTAGGTCTAATAGCTTGCATCAACCATAATGAAGTTAGGAAGCCTAATAATCTCGAGTTAGTAATCAATGCAAATCTTAAGATTAACTTATTAAATTGACGACTTAATAATTAATCTACAAATGTTTATGATTACTTGCAATGACCCGTATTGAGGTAATCACATTAGATAACTCGGGTACGGTAGTAAAGTTAATATTAATCATAATTACCTTAGATCTACTTAAAGCTACATCTTCAAATATGGTCATTCTAATTGAATCATCGAACTGAATAAGAATCCTAAACCATATCTGTTTCAATTCTATGTATGTTCTAGCAACAATCTCATGAATTGATTCTTATCATAGGGTTAACTTTTGTTAATAAATTCTTATCATATTTAATAATTGCTTATAACTGTTATCAACGTCTTTGGGTCTATACGATATTTTATAAATGTAAAATCGTTGATGCTTCCATGTTACTATCTGCATACGATAGGTACTCTGCCTTAGATTTTGGTTATTTAAGTGACAACCTATTTGTTTTCCTTTAATTAATCTTAATCATTATCTATGTTAAAAATATAGTAACCAAAATTCACATCAAATCCTAATGCCAAAAAGATAAACATGCAATTGAAAGAATCAACTAAGAACATAAAATTATAAATTAAGTACTAAGCTAGAACAAGAATAAACCAAGGATAAGAATAATCAACTATACTAGAAATTTAAAGAGGCAAACAATTAAATGACAAAATCTCAAACAATGAATCAATTAAATCAAGAATTCAATCTAAGAATTAACCAAGAACAAGATCTAGCAAGAAAATTAAAGATAACTCAAAGATAAAAGAAGAATTAAAAGTAACTAAAGATTGATTTAATCAAACAAAAACATGTAATAATTGAAATATTATAAGATCTACACCGTTACCATAAAAATTTTCCCAAAATTATAAGAATCGGGAGGAAAACTTTATGAATAAAAAATCGGATCCCTGGAAACGGTGCCATAAATCTATGATGATTTTGAAGTATATAGAAAAATAAAGAAAATAATTGAATAAATAATAAATTACAATTAAAGAATAAAGAATAAAAGAATGAATGGAATAAACGAATGTTACTAAAATCTTCAATCATCTAGGCAGAGTACCTATCATCTAGATAGTATCAAAGTAAGTATCAAGATTTAAAAATTTATAAAAATAGTTTTCCCCAAGATCCTTATTAGAGATTAGTGTAGAAAATATAATAAAATCAATTATAATCATGTTTTGGAGGAGTGAATCAATCAATAGTTTGTTCAACCAACATCAAGGATGATGAGATTGAGACCAACAACTAGAAAGCAAATAACAAGAAAGCACAGTAAAAGTAGGAATCTCATGTTAAAGAGTAGAGTGAAAGGAGGATACAAATTCAAGTGGGCTAAAGTTGATTATGAATTATTAACCACAATTATTATCATACTCAAGTCTAATGGTGAATTCTCTCAATACGATTTGTTGCAAGAAATTCAAGATTAATAACATACTTGAGATCAATTAGAATAACCAAATTTCCTATTAATCATCCTAGGTCCGGTCCATTAACAAGAAATCCAATTAAACTAACATGACACTAATTGTTTATCCAAGGTCCGGTCTAACAACTAATGTTAACCCAAACCATACATCAAATATGCTCAATTAAAGGTATAAATGCAGATTTTAAGCAATGATAAACTATATAGAAGTAAGATAACACCACCGATACAAATAACAAATGCAAATATATCAAAAGTTAACAAAAATTACTAAAAATAAAACAAAAAATACTTACAAATTCGAAAAAGTGGTCAAAACGATAAAATTTGGCCAAAAAGCAGCATGGGTCATTGCCTAAAGGCAGTGGGTATTGCTCCCCACGACCCAAAACCTTTGGGTAACAAAAATCAGCATAATAGGAAATAAAAATTTTTGACGCGCGAATAGTAAAATAAACTGAAATTTTCGAATTTCAACCTAAAAACAAAACCAAATGCGAATCAAAAGTTTCAAACAATTAAAAACAAATAAAAGACAGATTCCTATTATGAATTAACGATTATGGCTTCCCCGGTAACGACGCCAAAATCTTGGTAGGATTTTAGAATTACACGACTGTTGTCAAATCGGCCAAGATTAATTCAATTAGTTCAATGTGCGGTTTAGGGTGTTCACCGAGTCGTTTCCAAACCTAATCGAAATCAATTAATAAGAGAATAGAAGACAATAAAAGAGGGGTTTTTAGATTGGGAAATTGTAGAAAACAATTAATTAATAAAAAGTATACAAATATCATATTTAGAATTTCAGTCCAGGGTAATTGATTCAATCCAAGTTCTTCCTTGTTCCTTAATAAATTTCCGAATTAATAAATCAATTCCTTGATTGAATACTAAATGAGATCCCTAATTAGCATTCGTACCACCTACTAACAATCAGTTAGAATTCGATTAAACAACAAAAGGATACCATAGACGATCGTCCAATCAATCAATCCAAGTTTAATCTAAGAACCGTGATAATATCAAAGGTAATTTGTCAATCAACAAAATTGTCCAAAATTGAAATCAATCACAAATAATAAAATCTCAACTTAATTCAATCAACAATCATCAAAAGAATTAAGTAAAAACACCTCTTCAATATTTAGTCAATCGATTTAAAAATTAAATTGTTTAAAGTATTGAATTCAAATTGGAAATTAACTTAGAACCCGGAATTTGTTCGGATCATGAACTTGGAACTTGTCTTGAAGTCATCCCTAGACTGAATTGAAGCTTAGGCGGCCATCGCGATCTCCATCTCTCTTCTCTTTCTAAATCTTGAAAACTTGGTAAGAATGAATGAATGGCGGCTGCTTTCTTTTAACCATAATTAACCTTGTTTTCTTCACCCATTATTACGGGCTTTGTAAATTACAAGCTTAATTAATTAAAGTAAGACTTCAAGATATTGGGCCTGAAAAATAAGAGTAATAATGAGCTCAATTAGCTTAATAATATTATAAATCTAAATTTATTATATTAATCAAAATAAAAGATAAAAGTGCAATAATAATAAAATTGGATGCAATAAATGCTAAGTATAAGAGATTAAAAGTATGTAAATTTGTGTTCTATCAAGCAATATCCAACATATAATTCAAGTTAATAATAAAAAGTAATCAATAATCCATAATTGTAAGAATTTGCCCAAATGTAACATAAAACCAACCAATCTACTCTAAAGAAATGTAGAAGAAGAGAGGTCCTATGGCTAGAATTCTATCAAAAATACAAATTATATTACAAAAAGTAGAAAAGAGAAGGGAAAGAAGAGTGTCGTTTTCAATTGTTTGTATCCAACGATATTGATCCTTCTTCTTCAATCTTCTCTTTAAGCATCCAAATTGCCACATTCAGCTTCTTGAGGTTTGTAGATGAAATCCCGAGGTTGAATCTCAGCAATGTCCCTTGCGTGTCGAGGCTCAATTACCAAAATTACAAACTAGAAAAATCAAACTACAAAATTCTAGGAAATGTAATAAAAGTATAAGTGAAAATATTTCTACAACATTTCCCTAGATCTAAGAATTTCCAACCTCTAAAGTCTCACGAAAAATCAACTATTTAAAGAAAACAAAAAATAAGGGCAAAGTAGTCATTTTACAAAAATCACCGTTGAATAACCTCAACACAACCATAGTGGTATTCATCACGACCATGTTGTATAAAGAACACGGTTGTAGCAAATATAACATGGGTGTGTTGTGCACTAAACGGCTAAGAAGGTCGTGTTGTTGTGCTGGACACTCAACACGGGCGTGTTGATCTTGCTATGGCCGCTTTGTTGTGTTGGAAGCACAACATGGCCATGCCGAGCGTGTTGTGGGAGCGCCGGTGTGCCGACAAGTCACTATGGTTGTAGCAAATTCACCAAGGGCATGTTGTTCTTCCAGATTATTGCATTTTTTACCCTTGATTCGCTTCATTTTCCAATTTAACGTCAAACTTACCCGAAATAAAAAAAAAAAAAGACAATTAAGTTCACAAATCACCAAATTATCTCCAAAAGTAATCAATTAAACACAACAATTATGCACATTTAATACTCCAAAACATGATACTATTTGATGTCATCACAGGCTAAACCACCTTTGATCATCAAGTCCTTGACCTCTTGATATTGCACTAGTATCTCCAGCTCTTGAGGAATACGAAAACCCTTCCAAATTGTGGATCCATGGGGTGTTTTGAATCTTCATTGCAGAATTTACGCCTACTTCATAGATCGCCCCTTCCTTCAATAGCTTTAAGTTGTTCTCAAGCCCCCTAAAACCAAGACCCAACAGTTTGTGTTCTTCTAACATGTTAACTTCTCTCAAATACTTTGCCTTTATCAATTGAGCCCACGGTTTATCATTAGAAATGCTTAGGTTCCATGTCAATTTGGTAATCAATGCCTTGTTTATATCTGATATCCTCCTATTGCCAAGACCTCCAGCTCTATTAAATAGACAAATGGAACTCCAAGATTTCAAGTATATAAGTGATGGGAATCGGAATTCTTGAACCCCGAGTAGAAAATCACGAATCAAGTTGTCCATTTTAAGAAGGCATTACTTTAGAAGGAGAACAATTTGTATGAAAAAATCGGTGATGGCTTGTGCGACTGTTTTGACTAAGACAATTCTCCCTACCATTGACAAGTTTTTTTGATTCCAATTTGAAAGATTATTAGCAAGTTTCTCCATGGTTGTTCTATACATGTCATTCTTGGACTTAAACGCACAAAAAGGGTTCCCAAGATAAGTGCCTTTGTGATTACATTCTTCATCCCTAGAAGTTCACAAATATCACTCCTATCTAGTCTTTGGATGTTCCTACTAAAATGAATGGAAGATTTATGCCCATTTACTTCTTGTCCGGACCAATCACAATACTTTTGGATACAATCTCCGACTGTTGTAGCTTCCTCCACATTGACTTACAGTAAATAGCAAGATCATCCACATACATAAGATGAGAGATTATAGGGTTGTGTCTAGAAACCTTGATTCCTATTATTTTTTGTTCCTCAATGGCTTGGGCAAGGATTCGTGAGAGGAGGTAAGAAAATATAGTAAAGAGGGTCGGGGACATTGGGTCGCCTTGATGACTACCACGTTTAGCCTTGAAGTAACCAAATGGGGACTCGTTTTTGTAAAATTAAGAAGTTGGCGGTGCCGATGCATCTTGAAATTAGTTTGATGAATCCGTCCTCAAAGCCAAATTTCTCCATGATATGACACAACACCTTCTATTCTACCTTGTCATACGCTTTAGCTAAATTAAGTTTCATTGCCATGTAACGTTTCTTCCCTTTCTTCATCTTCAAATAATACATAATCTAAAGATTGATGATTATGTTGCCATTGATGGATATATTTGGAATGAATGCAAATTGGCATGGATGGATGATGATTTCCAAAACCCGGACGAGACGGCGAGCAAGGATCTTTGTGATCATCTTTGTTGTTTTTTTTTTTTTTTGAAAAATCCTAACTTCTATCATGTCTCGAACTCATAACCTCCCATGTCATAAGTGAGGGTGCTTACCAACCGAGCTACACCTTCTTGACAAGAATGTTGTTGTTGTTGTTTTTTTTTAAATGAATAAAATATAAATATGTAATCTTAATCTAAAATTAATAATATTACAAGTTTGGTATTAAAAAAAATTTACTTTGGCAAGTTCCATTCCGAAATATATATATTTTTTCAAACTTTTAAAGTCTCAAACTTTTTATAAAACAAAAATGAGGTCATTGTTGACGGATTCTGTAAAAAAACTTAAAAACTTAATAGTTTATATTTTTTTAGTTAATTAAAGAAAAGGTAAAAATGTCAATATAGGGAAGAAAAATAATAAGAGGGAAGACGGCGAAGAAATACTGGTCGCACCCATTGACTATTAACAAACTAAGCCCGGCAAGAGGTGAAGGGGTTAAGAAGGCTAGTAACAACATATTGTATATGGATTGACAAAAAATAGAAAAAGAAGGAAGAAGGCCGGGACGAGATGATGGCGTCGGTAGGAGAGAGTGATGTGTAATTTGTTATCATGCATTTACACAGTTATGTTTGTGATTAATTAGGATAAATTGTCACTTAAACAAACATAACCTAAGGCAAAATACCTATCGAATGCAGATAGTAACATGGAAGCATCAACAATTTTAAATTTATAAATTATATCGTTTAATCTCAGGGACATTGATAACAACTTAATAGTATCTTATCAATTATGACAAAGTGTAATATATATTGGGAATTAGTCCTAAGATTAAGTTCAATTCATGGAGATTGATATATTGTGGAAAAATAAATAAAGCAAGTAAAAGATAAGTAATAGGAATCTTAATTAAGCTCAAATGATCCAATTAGGAAAACCTATATTCGAAGATGCAACTTGTAAGTGGATCTAAGGCAATTATGAATTCGAATTGTCTTACTACCATACCCGAATTATCTAAAGCGATTACCTCAATATGGTGGTTGCAAGTAATCCTAAACCTTTTTAGATTAGTTAACAACATAATCTTAAGATTTTCATTGATTCCAAACTCAAGATTATTAGGCTGCCTAACCTTAGTATGGTGGCCACCAATTATTAGTCCTAATCCGGAAATCAGTTAAATCTCCTATGGTGGGGACTCATTAACAAACGATCAATTTAATTAACTATTGCAGTATCATGCATCAACCTAGGTTTCATAGCATAAACTCAATACGAAAATCAAATCGAAAGCATAAGACAATAAACGATTCACAATGTATATTAAAACGTATCCTTTACGAAAATGTGAGATAAAAACTCTAATTGTTCATTCTAAAGATAGAAACCTATAACACAGAATTATAACAAATGAAAGAAAACGAAATACAAGAATTAAAAGATAAGGAGAAAGTAAGGTTGTCGTTTTCACTCTCACAACTCCAACGGTATGACATCTCGATCTACAGATCTACATCTCTCAACTAATATTATAGAGCTATCCCTTATGGTCGAGGCTCAGACCCTATACTAAAAATGAGAAAAAGAAGATCTACGAGGGAATTATGAAAGATCTATCGTTTAGAGCACATAATTCCTTGTGTTTTGTGTAATTCTCGTGTGTCTCAACAACTGAGGGAGTGCATCTATTTATAGGAGTGAAGTAGAGCCGAAAAGAAGCGAAATTTCGATGTGGGACATTCAAACACGCCATGTTGCCTTCAACACTCCTGTATCGCGTGTCATCAACACGCCCATGACGCCTGTCTTCAACACGCCCGTGTTGAAGTTTCCAAAAATTGAAATTTAAGTCCCCGATTACTTCCTTTCTTCAATTTTGGTCTCTAAACTTCCGAAATTGAAAACAGAAAGAATTTGCGTAATTTTCATTCAATCAAGTCCAATTAACTCCATAATTAACTCGAATTGAATACAATTAATGTATAAAAACACGATATAAAACTGAGCTATCAGAGAGCACCAAATGACTAAATGAGTAGGGCCATATGGATGAGCAATGAGATGGTTCAAATGTGTCTTTGGATCTACTATTGGGTTAGTTACCAAATTTGGTTATCGGAGCCATTATTTCTCCCTCAGTGCTACCAATGCAATTTCTTAACCCCTTCCCTCTTGTCTGAAAAATTTTCTTCTTTTGTTTAATTCTTTTTCATTCTTTTTACATATGTTGACATTTTTACCTTTTTCTTTAATTAACTAAAATGTAAACCATTAAGTTTTTAAATTTTTCGACGGAATCCATCAACAAGACT
>JAHSUH010000931.1:0-26035 GCA_025388415.1 Cynanchum wilfordii | reverse complement strand
AGATTCTTATTATATTTAGTATTATTTATTCGATTATTTTTATTATTTATATTAATATTTTATAACTCAAATAACACATCAATTCCAAACCCAAGATTATTAGGCTTCCTAACCTCAGTATGGTGGCCACAAGTTATTAGTCATAATCTGGCAATCTGTTAAAACTCCTATGGTGGGGACTCATTAACAAACCGTCAATTCCACTAACTATTGTAGTATCATGAATCAACCTAAGTTTAATGACATAAACTCAATACGAGAATTAAATCGAAAGCGTAAAACAATAAGCAATTCACAATGTATATTAAAACATATCCTTTCCGGAAATATATAAATCATTAATCAATCAAAATAAAGAGTATCTTATGACACATAATCATAACATATAAAGGAAAAGTAATACAAGAACGAAAAGAAAAGGAAAGAGAAAGTTGTCGTGTTGCTCTCACTGCTTCCACGGACTAGCTTAATCCTCTAGACCTCACCGAGACTTGTACTCCGGATCCTTATCCCGCTCTGAAGATCTTCAGCTACCACTCCCCTCAACTAAACTATAGGGTATCCCTTATGGTGGAGGCTCAACCCTACACTCGAGAAGAAAGAAAAATGAAAAGTAAAAACTCGACTAGAGCTTATCACGAAATTCCTATTGGCTAGGAACTCGGAAATGCTCCTGTTCCGAGTGATTCCGGTGTGCTTCAACAACCGAGGGAGTGCATCTATTTATAGGAGTGAAATAGAGTTGAAAAGAGGTAAAATTTCCATGTGGGACATTGAATCGCCCCAAAACAAGCTTGAACACGCCCGTGTCGCGTGTCTCCAACATGGGCTCAAACACTGGTAGAAACACTCCCGTGCTGGCTTGAACACGAGGTGCAACACGGGTTCAAACACGCCCGTGTTGAACTATTTTCCGAGAAAATTGCAATTTAGTCCCCGATTTCTTCCTTTCTTCAATTTTGGTCCCTGAAACTTCACGAAATCAAAAATAGAAAGAATTTGCGTAATTTCCATCAATTAAATCCAATTAACTCCATAATTAACTCGAATTGAACACAATTAATGTATAAAAACACGATATAAAATTGAGTTATCGGAGATGAGGAATATATTAAAACAAACAGAATAAACAGAAACAAATACACCAAAGAGCATCCTATCCCCATTCTTCCTTTTCTCCCCATAAAGACGGGTTTAGGGAATCATGGGGGCATGGCCAACAAAATCAAGGAGGGTTGCCCATTTAGCTAGACAATGGGCAGTCATATTACAATCGCGAGGAGCAAAAACAATATCCCACGGAGCATGGGAATTCAACAGCCTACGTCCTATAGTCAAAAGATCAAAAGCTTTCCAATCCTCAAAATGAGAGAGTCCCTTGAGAGAACAAATGACATTGGAAGCATCCCCTTCAAAACTAACCTTAGTGCAACTTCAACGAATCTGCTAGTTTTAGGCCTTGGATAGCCGCTTCCGATTCCATGCAAAAAGGGTTATCGAAATAGAAGTTGTTCACCTAAGCCCCAACTATAATACCCAATGAATTCCAGAGGACACACCTAGTAGTAGTGATGCCATCCTTAAACGCAACATCAAAGTTAAACTTGAGCGTGCCATCAAGTGGTGCCTGCCAAGAGGAGGGCAGTTTCGAAACTTGCTGCTGTACTTTCCTCTTGTTCTTCCTGTCCAGCCCTACTCTCTAGTGTTTCGTCGTGTTAAGATTATCATCTCTAGCTATATCCTTCCAATCTCTAGTAGCTTCCTGATGACATCAAATACGACATGTTTTGGAGGGTTAATTGTGCATAATTAAGGAGCTTTAATGGTTTAAATTGAGATAAATTGGTTAATTTTGCATTTAATTGCTATATTTCTATTTTCAAGAAGTTCTTGGGGTCTAATAACCAGAAGAGTGAAGTTCAGGGACCAAACGCGCAAATTCTGGAAAGTTACGCCTTGCAAAGAACACGGGCTCGGTCCAAGAACACGCCCTTCAAAGAACACACGCTCGGTTGAAGAACACGCCCTACATGAAGAGAGAACACGGCCAAGGGAACACACCCTTAGTGAAATAAGCCACCGAGCGCTTGTTACGTATATCACTGTGCCCGTGTTGAGTCATTGTTCCGATTTTTAAGAGAATTTTTGTAAAAAGACTATTTTGCCCCCAGTTTCGGTTATCTATATATAATAGGATTTTTAGCATTAGTTAGATTGGCTTGGTGGCCGGATAGGCTAGATATTAGATTTCATATTGGGTTATACTTTGATTTTGAATTTCATATTGATAACTCGATTTTATATCGTGTTTTTATACATTAATTGTATTCAATTTGAGTTAATTATGGAGTTAATTGGATTTAATTGAATGGAAATTACGCAATTTCTTTCTGTTTTTGATTTTAGAAGTTTCGGGACAAAAATTGAAGAAAGGAAGAAATCGGGGACTAAAAGTGCAAGTTTTGGAAAAATGGATCAACACGGGCGTGTTCCTGCCCGTGTTGCTGGCAATGTTGGTGATACGCGACACGGGCGTGTTCCTTCCCGTGTTGCAGCCCGTGTTGAAGGTAAATTTGGCGTCCCACATCGAATTTTCACTGTTTTCAGCCCCTTTTCTACTCCTATAAATAGATACACTCCCCCAGTTGTTGAAGCACACCGGAATCACTTAGAACAGGAGCATTTCCGTGTTTCTAGCCAATAGAAATTTCGTGATAAGCTCCAATCTAGTTTTCAATTTTCATTTTTCTTTCTTCTCTAATGTAGGGTTGAGCCTCGACCATAAGGGATACCCTATAGTTTAGTTGAGGGGAGTGGTAGCTGAAGATCTTCAGAACGGGATAAGGATCCCGGAGTAGGAGTCTCGGCGAGGTCCGAAGGATTAAGCCGTCCCTGGAAGCAGAGAGAGCAACACGACAACTTTCTCTTTCATTTTCTTTTCGTTCTTGTATTACTTTTCCTTTATATGTTCCGATCCGTATCCTAAGATTCTATTTATTTAGATTGATTAATTAATGATTTATACATTTCCGGAAAGGATACGTTTTAATATACATTATGAATTACTTATTGTTTTATTCTTTCGATTTGATTCTCGTATTGAGTTTATGCTATGAAACTTAGGTTGATGCATGATACTACAATAGTTAATTAAATTGACGGTTTGTTTAGGAGACACGACCATAGGAGAATTTACAAATTGCCGATTAGATCTAATAACTTGCATCGACCATAATGAAGTTAGGAAGCCTAATAATCTCGAGTTAGTAATCAATGCAAATCTTAAGATTAACTTATTAAATTGACGACTTAATAATTAATCTACAAAGGTTTAAGATTACTTGCAACGACCCGTATTGAGGTAATCACTTTAGATAACTCGGGTATGGTAGTAAGACGATTTGAATTCATAATTGCCTTAGATCCATTTGCAAATTAAACTTTCGAACATTGTTCACCTTAATTAATCATACGTACTTCATTAGAGATCTTAGCAAATTATTTTCCATTCTTGTTTTACATATTCTTTAAAACAACATACATGAATTGAATGGACACATAGGACTAATTCCCTGAACCTTAAAGTTTGTCATAATTGGTAGAAACTAACCAACTGTCACCAACGTTCCCGTGGATACAATATTTATAAATTTAAAATCGTGGTACTCCCGTGTTACTATCTGCATGCGATAGGTACTCTACCTTAGTTGTGTTTGATTATGTGACACTGTTTTGTGAGATTATTTGCTTTATATGATACTATATTTTTACTCACTAAAAACACACACAGAGTTTTTTTGCGTTGCTGTCGGGACGCTAAATTCATAATATTTTTGAAATTCCGCACAAAATTTTAGAAATTTTATGATTTGGTAACGGTAGTATTTATTAATTAAGATACAATTAGTGGAATTAGATCCTACTTTCTTGGTATAGGATTTCCGAAATTAAATAATTAAGGTTATCCATGTTTTAGAAAATTCATTCTAAAATCATACTAAGAAATTTTCTAGAAATTATCTAGAATATTTTATATAAAAAAAAAATTTAACCTTCTATCTTCGAACTTCTAACTATATTTGCATCTTATCTATCTTTGTATTCTTTGTTTGCAGTTGTATGACTCGAGCCTCTGGGGCTGAACTCCGAGAAAGGCTTGACAATCCCGAAATCTTAATTCGTAGAGCTAGAGGTGCAAGGAGAAAACTAATCTTACCAGAAATGGCAGCTCAACCACCACCACCACCGATGGAAACTTACATCTAGCCGCAGAACATACCAATGTGCAGTGCTATAAGGTTGCCTGAAGGAGATAGGTATGACTTGAAACCAGGAGCCCCGCAACTAGTAATCACAAGGTCACAATTCGGAGGACTACCATCCGAGGACCCAATGGAACATTTATCCGAGTTCGTTGTGTTGTGTGATGCTTTTAAAGGGGATAGTCCTATTGAGTTGGTGATGTTGACCTTATTCCCATACACTCTAAGGGATAGAGCAGAGAAATGGTTACTCCGAGTCCCTACTGGTTTAATTACAACATGGGACCAATTGAGCAAAGCATTCTTAACCTAGTACTACCTAGTTGCTAGAATCTTAGAAATGAGGAAAGCAATATCAAGTTTCTCGCAAGCAGAGGATGAAACTGTTGTCGACACTTGGGAAAGAATGAAGGAGTTATTAAGAGCATGCCCTCAACATGGATTTCGTGAACCACTCGTATTATAGCAGTTCTACGGAGGAATGAAAGAGCAAGGAAAGCAAATACTGGATGGGTTGAACCCTCAAGGAGGTTTTAATGGAATGAATGAGATAGATGCAACTAATGCATTGGAAAGGATGAGCAAAATGAATAAAAATTGGATGACAAGTGTAAGGGCGAAACCTCGGAAACAGCTAGCTAACATGGCAAACTCCTCTTTGGACGAGCAAATTGAGAGTATAAAGGCTCAATTTAATAATCAACTGACCGCTCTTCAAGGAAGAAATGTTCAAACGGTATATCAAGTCTGTGAGTTTTGTCTAGGACCGCATTTCAGTGGTGATTGTTTTGGCAATGGAATTCGACTATTCCGGAAGAAATGGAGTATGTGGATGATGCTAATATAACACCTACGAGGAATTCTTATAACCCCAATTGGAGGAATCATCCTGGATTTAGTTGGAAGAATAATGCTGGAGCCATGAATTATCCAAGGAATTACCGGAATGCTCCTTTCCCTCAATCACAACGAATCGACATTACCACCGCGAGAAATTTCAATCAACCTAAAGACCCTATGCAAGAAATGAGGGAGATGATGAAGGGGATAATGAACTCAAATAAGGAAATGATTGAATTAGGTAAAAAGATTCAGGAGAGTATTGACCAAAGAATGAGAGAAGCAGATGAGAGGATGAGACAGACCGATAAAAGGTTGAGGCACACCGAGACCTTTGCCGCAAAACACACACGCCTCTTTACAAACTCTAGAAAGACAAATGGGGCAGTCGACAAATCAGATTTCAGGAGAGCTCATGGTGCATTACCGAGCAATATTGAGAACAACCCAATAAGAGAATGCAAGACTTTAACTCGAGATCCCGGTAAAATTCTAGACCCTCCTATTCCTAAAATTACTAATCCTACTATTTCGTGGCAGGAAGATGGAGAGAGTTCTAAGGACTCAACGCCGACGGAAGTCGAAAAAGAGAAAGTAGCCGAGGAACAAAAGATACCCACACAAGAGTATCGACCAAGGGCTCCATACCTTTCAAGATTGAAACAAAATAAAGAGAATGAGCAGTTTGAGAAATTTCGCAAATTTTTAGTCAAATTCATGTTAATTTACCTTTGCTTGATGTTGTTTCGAAATGCCTAAGTATGCTAAGTTTTTAAAAGAAATTGTTAGTAATAAGTGAAAGCTAGACATGAATAAAGTTGTTTTAAATGAATGTGTTTCTCCTATTCTTTTAAACAAGTTACCTTCAAAACAAAAAGATCCTGGCAGTTTTACTTTACCATGCACTATAGGAAATATTACTAACATAAATGCTTTAGCCGATTTAGGAGCTAGTATTAATTTAATGCCATCTAGTCTATTTGATAAACTAGGATTGCATAATCCGAAGGAAACCAGAATGTGTGTACAACTTGCCGATAGATCAGTCAAAATCCCTAGGTGAGTTATAGAGGACATACTTGTTAAAGTAGATAAATTTGTCTTCCCTGCTGATTTTGTTGTGATGGATATGAGTGGTGAAAGTAGTATACCATTAATTCTAGGTAGACCTTTTCTAGCTACCTCTAAAGCATTGATAGATGTAAGCAGTTGTCAAATAAGATTAAGGGTAAACAACGAAGATATCACTTTCAATTTGAAATCTACCCTTAGACACCCTGCACATTTAGATGATATCTGTTTTTCTGTGGATATTATTGATCATTATGTGGAGAATAGCATGCCTAAATTATTGTCCGACGATCCTGTCTTAGTTGCTCTATGTGAAGAAGAAGCTGAAGAGGATTTTGAAAATCCTATCACTGAAGGTAATGCGGAATCCCATAATTCTAACCAGTTTTCTAAGATAGGTGATTTCGAGCTCAAACATCAGAAGACATCTTTCGAGGATCCGCCTGATTTAAAACTGAAGGCATTACCAAATCACTTGTGTTATGGCTTCCTAGATGAAGGTAAGAAACTTCCTATCATTCTTTCCGCCGAATTGACGGAAGAGCAAAGGAAGTTGACTCCGAACGCACTCAAGAAGTACAAGAGAGCATTTTCCTATAAGATTGCTGATATTCCAGGTATTAATCCAAGTTTTTGCTCTCATAAATTCTGTTAGAATCCGATTATAAGCCTTGTGTGCAACCTCGGAGGAGATTAAATCCTAATATGTGTGATGTAGTGAAAAAGGAAGTTTCTAAAATGTTAGATGCTTGGACTTATCTACCCTATATCCGATAGTGAGTGGGTTAGCCCTGTACAAATAGTACCGAGAAAAGGAGGAATTACAGTTGTGAAAAATGAGCATAATGAATTAATTCCTACTAGAACTGTAACTGGCCACAGAGTTTGTATTGATTATAGGAAATTAAACACTACAACTCGAAAAGACCACTTCCCTCTTCCTTTTATTGACCAAATGCTAGAAAGGCTTTCTGGACATATGTTTTATTGCTTTTTAGATGGGTTTTCTGGTTACTTCCAAATTTCTATTGCACCTGATGATCAACATAAAACTACTTTTACATGTCCCTTTGGAACATTTGCATATAGAAGAACGCCTTTTGGATTATGTAATGCACTTGCTACATTTCGCAGATGCATGACTGCTATTTTTGAAGACATGTTAGGTGATTCTATAGAAGTATTTATGGATGATTTTTCTGTGTTTGGTGATTCTTTTATGACTTGCTTGCGAAATTTAGAATGCATGCTTGAAAGATGTATAAAATCGAATCTAGTGCTTAATTGGGAGAAATGTCACTTTATGGTAAAAGAAGGAATTGTACTTGGTCACAAAATTTCCCGTTTAGGTATGGAAGTATATAAAGCTAAAATCGAAGTTATTTCTAAGCTACCTCCACCTAATTCTTGTTAAAGTCGTCGAAGTTTCTTAGCTCACGCGGTTTTTTATAGAAGATTCATAAAAGACTTTTCTCCGATTGCTAGACCTATGAATAATCTTTTCGGGAAAAATGTTCCTTTTGAGTTTGATGAGAAATGCATGAAAGCTTTTAATAAACTAAAGGAACTATTAACTACTGCACCTATTATAAGATCACCCGATTGGAACTTGCCTTTTGAATTGATGTGTGATGCTAGTGATTATGCAGTAGGTGTTGTTTTAGGACAAAGGCATGATAAGAAGTTTCATGTGATATACTATACTAGTAAAACTTTGACGGATACTCAAGAGAATTATATTACTACTGAGAAAGAATTGTTGGTTGTTGTGTATGCATTTGACAAATTTAGGTCATATCTTGTTTTGTCTAAAACAATTGTTTATACTGATCATTCTGCACTCAAATATTTGTTTAAAAAATCCGATGTCAAACCTAGGTTGATTAGATGGGTTTTACTTTTACAAGAGTTTGACATCGAGATAAGGGATAAGAAAGGAGCCGAAAACCTAGTTGCCGATCATTTATCTAGGTTAGAGAATCCTGAGTTAGAATCTATTGATGAGTCTGTGATATCTAACAAATTCCCCGATGAGAGTCTATATTTGCTACAAATGTTGAATTATGTTGATAGTTCTCTTTTGTGGTTTGCCGATATTGCTAACTATCTTGTTGCTAAAGAAATTCCCAATGATATGACTTATCAAAGCAAAAGAAGAAATTCTTCGCCGATTTGAAATATTACTATTGGGAAGACCCTTTCTTGTTTCGTATTTGTGCAGATAAGATTATTAGAAGATGTGTATCCGGAGAAGAATGCACGAAAATCATAGATCACTGTCATAAGGGACCTACTAGAGGCCATTTAGCTGCTAATAACACCGCAAGGAAGGTGTTAGAAGCCGGATTCTATTGGCCCACGATCTTCAAGGACGTTGTATCCCACATACAGGTTTGTGATGCATGTCAAAGAACATGTAACATTTCTTCTAAGGATCGTATGCCCCAAAGAGGAATTCAAAGTGTTGAGATTTTTGATATTTGGGGTATAGACTTTATGGGACCATTTCCTTCGTCATATGGAAATAAATACATTTTAGTAGTTGTTGAATATTTTTTCTAAATGGCCCGAGGCTCAGGCATTACCTACTAACGATGCTAAAGTTGTGTGCAGATTTCTTAGAAAATTATTTGTCAAATTCGGCTGTCCAAAAACTTTGATAAGTGACAGAGGAACTCACTTTTGCAACTCCCAGCTGGAGAAGGTACTGAAAAGATATGGAGTTCATCACAAGTTTTCCACCGCCTATCATCCACAAACGAATGGACAAGTTGAGGTAACCAACAGAGGTATCAAAAGGATTTTAGAGAAAATCGTAGATGTACATAGAAAAGATTGGTCTACAAAGCTTGATGATGCATTATGGGCATTTAGGACTGCATTTAGAACATCTACAAGATTTTCCTTATCGTTTAATTTATGGAACTGTTGAAATAGAACATAAAGCATATTGGGCATTGAAAAAATGCAATCTAGATGATGAGCTAATTGGAAAAGATAGGATGCTGCAAATAAATGAGCTTGATGAATGGAGATATAATGCGTACGAGAATTCTTTGAATTTCAAAATGAAAAGTAAAATTTTGCATGATAAGAAACTTAGAAATTTAATGAATTTTCAACCTTGGCGACAAAGTGTTTTATTTAACTCCCGTTTGAGAATGTTTCCAGGAAAATTACGCAGTTTTTTGTTAGGTCCATTTACTATCAAAGAAGTATCACCCTATGGAGCCTGTGAAATAGAAGATACGGATGGGAAAATTTTCAAGGTAAATGGTCAAAGGTTAAAATTCTACAAAGAACTCTTCGAGGTGGACAATACAGAGGAATATTTCGATTGATAGAAGGTAGTCCAGCTAAATGACAAAAACGAAGCGCTTTCAGGGAGGCAACCATGTGTTTGTTTTCTCTTCCCTCTTTTTGTTTTATTTGTTTCGTTTTTGCTTTTTTTTTGTTTTTGCTTCTTTTTTTTTTGTTTTTGTTCCTTGTTTTTCTATTTTTAGGACACTACTTAGTCTTAAACATCTTTCTGCTTTACTTTGTCTTATTTTTTCATAGATGTTTTAGATTAAGTGTGGGGTTTTTCATCTCCACCTGCCTACAACACTGAGGACGGTGTTCATTTTAAGTGTGGGGTAGGGGAGAATTTCAGTTTTGGGCTAAATTTTGCTAAAATGTTTTTAGAATTTTCTCGAATTTTGTGGAAATTTTAAACATTTTGAGATATCCCGATAAACTTTTGAAGTATGATTTACTTCGCCTATGATAAAAGCTATTTGTTTAATTGTAAGAGTCTTGAGGATTGAGTTTGAATTATTCATAGAAACTTGATGCTAGTCTAGTTGTAGGAAATCTCATTTATCTTGAGCACATCTATTTTGGCAAAATTGTTTGACGATGGATCACTTTTGGACTTTTAGTTAAATAGTGTTAGGCCATCCTGGATGTTGTGTTAGTGTTATGGTAACTTGATAGGGGTTTGAGAAGCATGCAATTAGTTTATTTTTTTTTTTGGTTATTTATTTTAATAAGGGTAGTTTGCAAATGTTCTTTGCTACTTAGGAATCACTCCTTAAGGGAATTGAATGCCCGGTGCCCTATGGTCTTTGAGGTCTAGGAGCCACCGGAGTGAGACTTGCTACAAGGGTAGTTAAAGTTAACATGGTTAAGTAAACGCTTATACCCACTGCATTGAAAAGAAAAAAAAAATATATATGTTTGAAAAAAAAAGAGTATATATATAAAAAAAAAAAGAGAGAATAATAAGTGGGCATTGTGACTTCATCCCTAGATGGTTAATTATAATTAGTCGTTGTGAGGTCTAAGTGATCAACATACTATCTTTCTACTAGTTTGAAGGGAAGTCTATTGTTTGGATGATGATTCAGATTAGAACACACACTACACCCGGGGAGATTCTATGATTAGATATGTGTTGATTTAATAAGGATATTTTGACTTATTTCTTCTTGATTTGCACATGATACATTTGATGAGGCATTAGGAGTAATTTACTCTTTGATAGTCCATTATGATTTTCTGAACAAGTTTGAATTGTTGAACACCTCCTGTGCTTAATTGATGAACATGATTAGTTGAGTTATGTGTTTTCTTGGACTATATTTAGTAGTTTGCTTGAGGACAAGCAAAAGACTAAGTGTGGAGTATTTGATAACTCAATTTTATATCGTGTTTTTATACATTAATTGTGTTCAATTCGAGTTAATTAGTAATTGGATTTAATTGAATGGAAATTATGTAATTTCTTTCTGTTTTTTATTTCGGAACTTTCTGGGACTAAAATTGAAGAAAGGAAGAAATCAGGGACTAAAAGTGCAATTTTTGGAAAAAAGGATCAACACAGGCGTGTTGCAGCCCGTGTTGCAGCCCGTGTTGAAGGCAGATTTAGCGTCCTACATCGAATTTTCACTATTTTCAGCCCCTTTTCTACTCCTAGAAATAGATGCACTCCCCCAGTTGTTGAAGCACACCAGAATCACTCGGAATAGGAGCATTTTCATGTTTCTAGCCAATAGAAATTTCGTGATAAGCTCCAGTCTAGTTTTCAGTTTTCATTTTTCTTTCTTCTTGAGTGTAGGGTTGAGCCTCGACAATAAGGGATACCCTATAGTTTAGTTGAGGGGAGTGGTAGCTGAAGATCTTCAGAGCGGGATAAGGATCCGGAGTACGAGGCTCGGCGAGGTCCGGAGGATTAAGCAAGTCCGTGGAAGCAGTGAGAGCAACACGACAACTTTCTCTTTCCTTTTCTTTTCGTTCTTGTATTACTTTTCCTTTATATGTTATGATTCTGTGTCCTAAGATTCTCTTTATTTAGATTGATTAATTAATGATTTATACATTTCCGAAAAGGATACGTTTTAATATACATTATGAATTGCTTATTGTTTTACGCTTTCGATTTGATTCTCGTATTGAGTTTATGCTATGAAACTTAGGTTGATGCATGATACGACAATAGTCAATTAAATTGACGGTTTGTTTAGTTGCCAGATTAGGTCTAATAACTTGCATCAACCATAATGAAGTTAGGAAGCCTAATAATCTCGAGTTAGTAATCAATGTAAATCTTAAGATTAACTTATTAAATTGACGACTTAATAATTAATCTACAAAGGTTTAGGATTACTTGCAACGACCCGTATTGAGGTAATCACTTTAGATAACTCGGGTATGGTAGTAAGACGATTCGAATTCATAATTTCCTTAGATCCATTTACAAATTGAACTTTCGAACATTTTTCTGGAAGTATGATACGCCCCTAGAAGGTCTTCTACGCCCTTAGAGATAATTGCCTAAAACAGCGCATAAACACGCCCTGAAACACGGGCTTTGCGGTGAACACGGCCGTCAACACGGCCATCAACACACCCGTGTTGATGATTCTGCATTTTACGCCCTTTGCCCTTAATCGCTTCACTACGCCCATAGTGCGCAAGGGGCTACGCTCGTATTGATGCTCTATCCAGATTCTTTTGTGTAAAATGATAATTTTACCCTTGTTTCAGTTATCTATAAATTATAGGATTTTTACCATTATTTGATGTTGGATTAGAGGTTGGCTTGGAGGTTAGATTAGGTTGAGATTGGCTAGATTTTCACATTGTTTTAGATATTGAATATCATATTGGGTTTTATGGAATTTCATATATTTTGGTATAGAATTTGGGGAATTTTCTTTTATTTTGTTGATTTACTTTCAATTAGATAATTCCCTAGGTTGTTCTAGTGATAATTGTTTCTAGTTAGGTTGTGTAATCTCTCCTCGGTCTATAAGGTAGAGTTGTGCAACTTAATCAAGAGGTGTTTGGATCTACTTTAATCATTCAAGCTTCAAAGAGCAAGAAGAGGATTCAAGAGGAAAGTTGAGGTGTAGAGATCTTTCCGGTATCAATTGACAATTGGTTTTGGAATTATTTTCTTACCTTCTTCAATTACTTTTGCTTATAATTCTTGTAATCTAGTTTACCAACCCAATAGGAACTCTCTTCTTCTACATTTCTTTAGGGTAGAAGTGGTTGGTTTCATGTTATACTTTCACTATGAGATTGATCTATTGTGAGTTGATTGTTATGATTTCATTAGCTTGAATTGCAATTTCAATTATGGCTTTGATTTTACTTCCTATCTTGAGTTGAGCTCTAATTCGATTTTGTGGTTCGGGTTAACACTAATTGTTAAGCCGGACCTTGGATATACGATTAGTGCTAGATTAGTTTGGTTATTTTCCTATTGATGTATCGGACCTTGGATGATTAGTAGGGATCTAATCTTACTAATATATTAGAGTTGTTCTTCACGTATGAATTTCTTTCAACGACACGTATTGAAGAAGTTCATCCTTAGACTCGGATTTGGTGAAATTGTGATAGTTGAATCATGATACTTGATTTTGTTATGATGTGTATCCTCCACTCTCTCTAATGTGTTTAGTGAGTTCTTTAAATATTCAATATTATCTCATCCATATTCTTTACTTTGCTTTCTTTTAATTTGTTTTCTAAGAATTAGAATTCAATCTTATCATTCTTGATAAATGTTGGATTACTTGATGATTGATTCATACTTCCAAATCATATTCATAATTGATTTAATTATATTTTTCCACTAGAATTTAATAGACGTCTTGGGGAAAACAATTTTATAAATATTAAAATCAGAATACGACATTATTTACTAAACTATTTCGATAGGTGCTCTGCCTAGTTGAGTTTATTTTATTAGTGGCAATCCTATTTCAATCTTGAGAATTCCTATTATTTTTAGTATTATTTATTCGATTATTTATATTATTTTATATATATAATAAATTCACATCATTTACCAACCCAATAGGAACTCTCTTCTCCTACATTTCATTAGTGTAGAAGTGGTTGGTTTCATGTTACATTTTCACTTTGGGATTATTCTATGATGTGTTGATTGTTATGATTTTATTAACTTGAATTGTAATTTCAATTATAGCTTTGATTTGAATTCTTATCTTGAGTTGAGCTTTAATTTGATTTTGCGGTTCGGGTTAAGACTAATTGTTAGGTCGGACCTTAGATGATTATGCTAGATTAGTGTGGTTATTCTTATTAATGGACCAGACCTTGGATGATTAGTAGGGATTTAATTGTGCTAATATATCCGAGTTGTTCTTCATTTATGAATTTTTTGCAACGATCCGTATTGGGGAAATTCATCTTTAGACTTGGATTTGGTGAAATTGTAGTAGTTAATCCATGGTAGTTGATTCCAATGTGAAGTGTCTCCTCCACTCTCTCTAATGTCTTTCGTGAGTTCTTTAATATTCAATACTACTTCATCCATTTCATTTATGTGCTTTATTTTACATTGCTTTCTAGGAAACTTAGTTCGAATTTCATCACTCTTGATGTTGGTTGGATAAACTCTAGATTGATTCATTCCTCCAAAACATGTTCATAGTTGATTTCATTATAAATTCTTACACCTAATCTTAATAAGGATCTTGGGGAAAAATGATTTTATAAATTTTAAAATCTTTATACTCGCTTTGATACTAACTACATGATAGGTACTCTGCCTAGATGATTGATAGGGTTTTAGAATTACACGATTGTCGTCAAATCGGCCAAGATTAATTCAATTAAATCAATGAGCAGTTTAGGATGTTCACCGAGTCGTTTCCCTAGGAAACCTAATCGAAATCAATTAATAAGATAATAAAAAGCAGTAAAAAGAGGGATTTTTAGATTAGGGAATTGTAGAAAACAATTAATTAATAAAAAGTATGCAAATATCGATTTAGAATTTCAATCCAGGCTAATTGATTCAATCCAAGTTCTTCCTTGTTCCTTAGTAAATTTCTGAATTAATAAACTAATTCCTTGATTGAATACTAAATGGGATCCCTAATTAGCATTCGTATCACCTACTAACAATCATCTAGAATTCGATTAAACAACAAAAGGATATCATAGACGATCGCCCAATCAATCAATCCAAGTTTAATCTAAGAACCGTGATAATATCAAGGCAATTCGTCAATCAACAAAATTGTCCAAAATTGAAATCAATCGCAAATATTAAAATCTCAACTTAATCCAATCAACAATCATCAAAAGAATCAAGTAAAAACACATCTTCAATATTTAGTCAATCGATCTAAAAATTGAATTGTTAAAGTATTGAATTCAAATTGGAAATTAGCTTAGAACATGGAATTTGTGTATATTATGAACTCAGAACTTGTCTTGGAATCATTCCCCTGGATGAATCGAAGCTTAGGCGGCCATCGCAATCTCCATCTCTCTTCTCTTTCTAAATCTTGAAAACTTGGTAAAGATAAGAATGTAGAGCAGGTCTATTTATAAAGTTTTTCCTAACTTCTTAGAATCCTAATAGAATAATAATTAATAAATAAAATCCTAATTAAAATAGAAGATAATTATCTTTCTCGATAACTAATAAAATAATAATAAAGATAATATAATTTGAATTTATCTTCAAATATCTTGGGAATTGTTGATAGTCATCCGTTCAAATTTTAATTCTTCCTTTGAAAGATGTCTTCGTAATAATTGATGACTAAAAATAAGTCCTTTAGCCAAATTTTGCTTAATATTTGACTTTCCACCACTATCATCAAAACAAACATAAATTCCACAAATTAGCTCAATATCTAATCAAAATGTAAGGGAATTAAATATAATAATTATGAAATTTTATGACTTATCAATGATTGTAGATTTGTGAAACCTATTTTATTCACTTAACTCTTATTAATTTTATTATTATTTCACTCATTTATTTATCTAATTTTTACATATGAAAAGCGATCATCGATTTTTTGGCGCCGTTGTCGGGGATTCTTATTAATTGATTCATAAATTTTCCTCTTAATTCTTATAATTTTGGGGAGATTTTTATTGTAACTGTTGTAGATCTTATAATACTTCAACTATTTCATGTTTTGTTCGATGAAATCAATCTCTAGTTTCTTTTATATTTATTGATCTATTTCTTAGAATTTTTTTCTCTTAGATTATAGATTTTTGGATTTAGATCTTAGGTTAGATGATTTAGTATCATGATTTTTAGGTTTAGTTAGTATTTTGGTTAGTTTAGATCCCTTAGGTAAACTTTTACTTAGAGATTTTGGTTAGATATAGCTTAGATATTTTAGATTTAGGTTAACTTTAGTTGATTTAGATTAAGATAGCTTAGTTAGTTTAGTGCTTTAGATTAGGTTAGCTTTTGATTCTTTAGATCCTTATCCTTTAGAATAACCTAGATCTTAGGTTTAACATCTTAGTTTGATCTTTAGTTTAGAATTTTTAGATCTAATTGTTTTTTCTTACTTTCTAACTTGACATAGTTTGTTCTAATCTCTTCTAACTTGATCTAACTAGATTCTTAGGTATGGTTAGTATAAGATCTAACTAGTCTTCTAACTTGACTCTTTCTTTGATTGATTTCTATTTCATGATCTTAGTTGTATTTCCATGTTTTCGTTTTATGATTTTTGATAGTTGTTATAGATATTATCTTGATTTTTAGGTATTATGTTAGAGTAGTTTAGTATTACTCCTTTTCTTAATCTTAGTCTCATTTACTTGTCATTTACTTGTTTTGCTTTCTCATTAGATTGTCTTACATTTCTTAGTTAGTTTTGCATGATCTTGTCATTTTATCTTCATATCTCTATTTTATTTAAGAGCTTTCTAGTTTAGTTAGTATTCTAATAATATCTTCAATTCATGAAGATTATTATCTAGATACTTACTTTTGTTAGGAATTGATGTTATATGTTTTTTCTTATTTTCTATCTTTTATATGTTAGCCTTGCTTTGCATTTGATATAAGTTTTGGTATAGCGTTGCTTTTAATTTCTTCTTTTGAAATTTTCATTAGATTTTGCATATAGTAGATTTTTCAATAAATGGTCACCATTGATATTTTTAGATTTGCATCTTTAGGAATTTATCTAGTAATCATTGAATTCTTTAGTTAATAAAATGTATTGCTTTTTGTTGAGAAGTAAGCATTCTTAGAAACTAATTCTAAGAAATGCTAGTTTAGTGACCAACATTTCTAGTTTAGTTATTTAATTCACTTCATTAGCTTTGTTACATTTCATTTTCAGATTTCAAGTATGTTATATTAATTGTTTTTGCATATGATTTCGTTAGTTTGAATGCTTTGCTTTTCTTTGCAATTGATTTAATATAATTGGAAGAGTATGTATATGATGTTTTGTTTATACTTGATTTTTCATTAGCTAGATTTAGGCATTTTTGCTATATAGATTTCATGATTTTCATGTTATTTATATAGATTACACGATTAGTTAGGTGGTTAGAATGAATTGTATAACTTACTGTAGTACTTTGCATGATTTGCATGGTATTTGTTGATCCCACATATTAGTTCTGCATGATTCTATTATGTATAGTATAATGTGTATGTTGCATGAACAGTAGATGTACTCTCATGAGTTGCACTTTTTCTTTGTACGACTTTGTATGCTTTTGTATATAAACTAGTTGCATATTTACTTGTTAGTGGAATTTGCTTTTTGCATTTTGTCTTATATACAGTATGCATGGTTTCTATAGTTTGCATAGCTTTTACTTAGGTATAGTTTGCATGGTGATTTAGGTAAATATTATTACATGGATTTCTCCTTAATTTCTGCATTCCAGTAGTTAGATTTAGGTTAATTTGTTCTAATAGGTTAGTACTGCATGTTTTGTTTTTATAATTTGCATGTGCATGTTTCTGCATGGCCTAGATATATGTATGTATTTTAATTGCATCTTATAGTCTCCAGTAGTTCTTATATAAATTGTATATATGTACAGTTTTGGTAAATTACAAATTTCTTCCAGATTCAGTCCTTGTTTGCATGCTGAATTTTCTTTTGTTTAAATTTCGTCCAGCAGTCCTTCTTGCATGCAGTTTACCAGATTGATTGACATATATATAATGTATTTTCATTTTCCAGTAGATTAACATATAGTTTCTTTGTAAATTCATTTTGCATGGTATTGTAATTAGGGCATTAGATACTTTAGTTGTATGTAATCTCATTTCTTTTGTTTTATTATTTTCCAGTAGCTAGATGTTTTTGTATACTTTTGTACACTGCATTTTCAGTGAAAAATTCTTGTGGGCAGTCCAGTAACATTTGGTTTGCACTGCTGCTGAAATATTTAATTCTGAAATTTATTGTATGTTTGGTTTTGTTCTGTTTTTGATGAAATTTTGGGCAGTACAGTGGCAGATTTTTGCATCACTGCTGCCTAATATTTAATCCAGTAGTTGTTACATATTTTGTTCTGTTTTTGTCAAATTTCAGTGAGTCTTCTTCACTGTTTTTGTTGTAATGTGCCCAGACTTTTGTGAGTTGCAATCTGTTTTGGTCATTCTAAAAATTCCAGCAAGCATTTTCCTCTGTTTTGCAGAGAAATCCAGTAGCTATAAAGGTTAATTCCTCTGTTTTATTCAAAATTTCAGTAGCTAATTATTGTGTATCTCTGTATTTCCTCTGTTTTGTACAAATTCCAGAACTGGAATTTTTATTTCCCCTGCTTTTTCCCCTGTTCTTTCTACCCGAGAGCATGTTAAATTTTCTTTTCATTTTCACTTCTTCAAATTAATTTCCAGAATTCATTTCTTATCCATTTCTTTTCCTTTTCTATTTAATCTTGCATGCTTATTAAATCTTTTCATTTCCTTCTCCATTTTTATTTCTTTCAATCTTCTTTCTATTTTATACATTTCATTCCATACTTATTTATCATTCTTTTATTCTTTCATTCCTTTTTCTTTCTTTCTTTCATTCAATTAATTTAATTCATTTTCTTTTCCTCATTTTTGATTAGATTAGCATTATTTAATAATCTTATATTTTATTTCCTTTTATCCTTACTAATCTCTCCTTTCTTGTTTTGTAGGTATTGAGATTTCCTTCTTTATTTCCTCTTGTTTTTGTGTTATTCTCTAGATCATTTGTAGTAGGACATTTTTAATCTTGTAATTTCTTTCTTTCTTTGTTTTGTTCTATTCTATCTTTCTTGATTATTTGTTGAAGGTAAAACAGGAATAAATAGGCTTCGCTACAAGACCCGGAAATGCAAGTGGGACATTTGTCTAGGCAATTTTCAGAACGAGCAAAAATGATTACTCCCTAACAGCACCGAACAAAATTCCGTTCAATAAATCGAAAGATGATGTTGTTAGGGAGGACAAAGCGAACCTTATAAAAGTCATTGACGAAGGAAGAAGCTCCAAAGAAAGAACAAAATAAGTTCCAAGCATGCTTGCTCGGAAACAAGATTTGTCTTTCTTCCCTTTCCTTTTACCGCTTTTATTGAGTCATACTTGGTTTTTGGCGTTCAATTATTGTCTATATCGCTTTCTTAGTCCCGGATGTTCCGGATAGAGTTTATTTGTTTTATTTATTCACTTTTTAGTTGATTTTATTTATTTTTACTTGGTTTATGTACTATTTGATTTATTAGGATTTTTATGATTATCTTTTGTGTTCATAGTTTACTTTCCGGTTTTAAATTAAATTTTCTTGTTTTTTTTTTTCTAGTTTTTTTTTCACACTTATTCCCGTTTTGTATTTATAGTTTTTCTCGCTTTCTTATTTTTCAAATAAGTTGTGGGGTATTAGCTTTTACACCGAGGACAGTGCAATTTTCAAGTTGTGGGGTAGGTGTGTGTTCGTTTATCTCAATTTGCAAATTTGTTTTTCAAAATAATTGCCAAATTTTTTGAATTTTTCAAATTTTTCAAAGTGAATAGTTTACTTGAAAAGATTATTTTGTGAACTTTGTTTTGGAATTTGATTTGCTTAGCCGATGATAGATATCGGTTGTTGATTGTTGAAAGTCTCGAGATTTGATTTAGTTCATTTTGTTGATACTTGGTACGAGCATGATTATAGGAAAATCCTGAAAAAACTCGTTTTGACACAGCTATTTTTGGTTGGTTGTTCTGATTAGTGGACTACTTTTGGACATTTATTTGAGTAGTATTAAGTCTTTTGGGAATGGAAATAACTTGAATTTTCACTTGAAAAATTCTTTGAGATACTTGCCACATTTTTAATTTTCGTTGAATAAATTGTTGAATAAAAGGTTGTTTTGCATGTATCCTTTGCTACTTGAGCACCACTTCTTATGGGAATTGAATGCCTGGTGCCCTAAGGTCCTCGGGATCCGGGAGTCATCGGAGTGGAACTCGTTACAAGGGTAGTTAAAGTTGATATTGTTAAGCAAACAATAAAAACCTTGAATAAAAGAAAATAAATTGAATAAAAATTTACTTTTGCATAAGTGGCTTGTTTCTTGAGATTTGATTGTGATTATGTCTCGTTGTTGAAGTTTTCGATCGACCGAACCACTATTTGAGTAATTTGCTCCGGGAAGGAAATTTGCTATTTGGATCACTAATTGAGATAGAGCACACACTTCACTCGGGATGATTTTATGATCGTTTTTCGTAATTAAGTTGAAAATGATTTGTTCAATTTTATATTTCTTGATTTAAACATGAAAACACTTGATGAGGCATAGAAGTGAATCATTCCTTAAAACACTTTGTTTATGAGATCTTTGAAAAGTAAACTAGTTAGTTTGAATTCTTTGAGAAAACATTTATGCACTTCTCTTCACAGATTTGTTTGTTTAAATTCCTTCTTTGATTTGCTTGAGGACAAGCAAAGGTTAAGTTGTGGGGTATTATGATAACGCTAAATTTGGTAATGTTTTGGAAGGGTATTTGTGCATAATTGTTGACGATTATTAGAGTAAATTGAGATAAATATGTTAATTGTGCACTTAATTGTGATATTTCTGTTTTCAAGGAGTTTGTGGAGTCAATTGATCAAAAGAGCGAAGTTCGGAGACTAAATATGCAATTTCCGGAAAGATTTACACAACCAGCCCAGGAACACGCGCTCAGTCCAAGAACACGGCCGGAAAGAAGACTCAACACGCCCTGCCAAGCCATTGAACACGTGCTCGGTTCATGAACACGCCCAAACAGAAGAAGGAACACGGCCAGAAGAACACGCGCTCGGTGATGAACCTGTCACCGAGCCCGTGTTGCGTATAACACTGAGCCCGTGTTTGGCGCTCTGTTCCGAGATTTTAGTGATTTTTGTGTAAAATTACTATTTTACCCCTGTTTTGGTTATCTATAAATATTGGGATTTTTACCATTAATTAAGGTTGGATTAGGTGGGATTAGGGTTGTTATTAGGGTTGGCTTGTGGATTAATTTCTCATATTGTTTTTTTAGATATTGAATATTATATTGGGTTTTTCTTCAATTTCATATATTTTGGTATAGACTTTGGGGAAATTTCTATTACTTTGATTGAATAACTTTGATTAGATAATTCCCTAGGTTGTTTTAGTGAATAAATGTTTCTAGTTAGGTCATGAAATCTCTCCTTGGTCTATGAGGTAGAGTTTTGTGACTTGATCAAGAGGATTTTGAGCTACTTCAACCATTCAAGCTTCAAGGAACAAGAAGAGGATTCAAGAAGAAAGTTGAGGTGAAGAGATCTTTCCGGATCCAATTGAGAACTGGTTTTGGAATTATTTTCTTACCTTCTTCAAGTATTTTTGTTGATAATTCTTGTAATCTAGTTTACCAACCTAATAGGAACTCTCTTCTCCTACATTTCTTTAGAGTAGAAGTGGTTGGTTTCATGTTATACTTTCACTATGGGATTGATCTATTGTGAGTTGATTGTTATGATTTCATTAACTTGAATTGCAATTTCAATTATGGCTTTGATTTGATTGTTTATCTTGAGTTGAGCCCTAATTCGATCTTGTGGTTCGGGTTAACACTAATTGTTAAGCCGGACCTTGGATATACGATTAGTGCTAGGTTAGTTGGATTGTCTTCCTATTGATGTACCGGACTTTGGATGATTAGTAGGGATTTGATCTTACTAATATATTCGAGTTGTTCTTCACGTATGAATTTCTCTCAACGACACGTATTGAGGAAGTTCATCTTTAGACTTCGGATTCGGTGAAATTGTAATAGTTGAATCATGATACTTGATTTTGTTGTGAAGTGTATCCTCCACTCTCTCTAATGTGTTTAGTGAGTTCTTCACATATTCAATATTACCTCATCCATGATTTTCCTTTACTTGTTCTTTAATTTGCTTTCTAGATTTAGAAATCAATCTTATCATTCTTGATATTGGTTGATTTACTTGTTGAATGATCCTTAATTACAAATCATATTCATAATTAGTTTGATTATATTTTCCACACTAGAATTTAATAGAAGTCTTAGGGAAAAACGATTTTTATAAATTTAAAATCTGAATATTACCATATTTACTAAACTATTTCGATAGGTGCTCTGCCTTATTGAGTTATTTAATTAAGTGACAAACTTATTTTAATATTAAAGATTATTATTATTTTTAGTATTATTTATTCGATTATTTATATTATTTATATTAATATTTTATAACTCAAATATACACATCGGTGAGCATAAAGACAAATGAGTATCATCCTTCTAATATCACTCTCAATCCCTAACGAGAAAGCAGTTCCCCAATCAATCCTACGACCTTGCGCTACTTGTTGATTTAAAAGTGCCTCATAACACTCTTCATACATTTTTTCATCCTTCGAGAAAGAGAGACATTGATGTTCATCTCGAGTATAAGTAAAACTTTTTGTAACATACTTATCATCCTTATCCATTTCTGGTAATTCCAGTTTCCTCTTTGCCCTAGCCTTGCGAAGTAGCTGCTCTGGGTTATCAAACGTATCTCCTAACTTGCTTTTAGTCATCCGAGTCATCTTCCTATTAAAGCAAAGAAATAGGAATTAGTAATAAATTTTCCAAAGCTTTAGATTTTTATGGATTTTTAGAATATTAGATATTTTGTAGGTTTTTAGGATTTTTATAAAGATTTTAGGATTTAAAATTTTTTAGAGATTTTTAAAGATTTTTTTATTTTTATGGATTTTAAAAATATTATGAAAGCTCTCTAGATAATATCTAGAATAACTCCTAGTATGATTCTAGAATAAATTTTGTGAAATTTAGATATTCCTATCTTTAATTAAATTTAGATAATTTCTAAAATTAAAAAAATTAGGAAATCCTATAAATCATTCCGAGAGCCAACCGAGGAATGCCCCCCGAGCTCCCCAGTAAGCCTTTATCTCAAAGGCTTGGAATTTGCCTCTGGCTCCTCTCTTCTTGAAGTATGCATTTGTTCTAACTATTGACTCAAAGATATTGATATCTTAGGCCATCCTTCATGAATTGCTCGAAAGAGAGCTTGCTGCTTTTCCTCACTTTGACTTCTTTCCTCTTCAGCCTTCTTCTTCTTTTCCTTGATCATCTGTTGGGTCACCTGGGTCTGCCTTTGACTTTGAAAGTCTTCATCTAGAACCCCGGCAAGAAGAGAGAAGACATCATGTGAATTACTAGCAAGGAGAATCCCAACATCGGAACCTGCTTGGGGAGTTGGCTCCTTAGGACCCGTAGTCCGTGTTGAGGCCCGAGGAAGCTGGGTATTTCCTTGCTCGATAGTCTCCACTATCTGCATGACATGACTCTCCTGCCCTGCTACTGCAGCGGCATCCTCTGGATCTTGGGACCGAGCAGCTTCTCCTCCAGAAAAAGTCCTAGTTTTTTTGCGGCATCACACTTGCATGTGTCCCACCGAGCGTGCCAAAATTTCTATCTTGCAATTCTTGGGTGAATCGCTCACGTGATCCAGGCGTGCCAGAGGGAAAACCTCCAATCTTGGGATTCACTTTACTTCTAATCGAAATGGGGATTCTTGGAGTGGAGTACTTTACCACAATTTCTCAAAAATAATGCAAGTGCCAAAAGAAAATCGAATTGAAGATTCACTACATAAATGAAATTCTCAGTGAAACAAAGCTAAAAAATAAATTGCATTACATAGAACTAGCCACTATAGCTACCCCACCTCCGTAGGACAAGACCACTGTCCCTTCTTTTGTTAACTCTTACACCCAAAGCCTAGAACTATTGGACTCATTTTCTGACGAGGATCCGGTAAACTTCCCTTAATCAAATTATGTCATAAAGAATAGTTACTACCTTTATCAAATTATAAGCTTCTAAAATTTTGATTCGAATCTTGAAAATTTTATGAATTTTGCATCCCCGGCAACAGCGCCAAAAATCTGATGTATGTTTTGGTTACTATATTTTTAGCATAGCTTATGATTAAGATTAATTCAAGTGTAGCAGATAAAAACAAATAGGTTGTCACTTAATTAACCAAAACCTAAGGCAAAGTACCTATCGTATGCATATAGTAATTTGGAAGCATGAATGATTTTACATTTATAAATATCGTATAGACTCACGAACGTTGATAACAATTATTAGCACTTATTAATTATGACAAGTATTTATTATCGAAAGTAACCCTAGATAAGAATGAATTCTCAAGGTTGTTGCTAGAACATAAATAGAATTGAAACAAATAAAGATATGATTAGAATTATTAATTTGCTCTGATGATTCAATTAGGATGACCTATATTCGAAGATATAGCTTATAAGCGAATCTAAGACAACTATGATTAATATTAACTTTACTACCGAACTTAAGTTATCGAAAGTAATTACCCCTGTACGGTCGCTGCGAGTAATCCTAATATCTCTAAGATTAATATCAAATTCTAAATTTAATACTTAACCCTAAGATATATAATAAGTTCAAACTCAAGATTATTATGTTGCCTAACCAGAGTACGGTCGCTACAAGTTATTAGACCTAATCCGGCAATCGGTTAATTCTCCTACAGTCGGGTTTCCTTAACAAATCGTCAATTTAATAAATTATTCCAAATAAACACTCAACTGGATGCAACCCTAAGTCTCATGGCATTATTTGAATAATAAATCAAGTTGAAAGCATAAAGCATTAGAAATCTAATGAGCAAAATTCCATATACCGAAATAATAGGATAGTTTAGTAAATTCAATTAAAAATTAACAAATTAATAATGCTAAGGTAATGTACCTACCATTGTATATAGAAATTTAGGAGTATCACTGATTTAAAAATAATAAATGTCATTTCCCCTAGGTAAGTGTAACGGTTACTCCTCACGTTATGCATATTCTAGTTAAAAGACTTAATCAAGGTGTTTTAAGAGTTCCAAAATGTGTGAAAGGTTGTAAGGTAACATATAAGTCTATGAAAGCATGTAAGAAAGCAATTAAAAGAGATGATTCTTCTTAGAATTCAAGATGAATTAGATAGATACAAGTCTATGTCAAATCTAAGGCAATTGTGAATATTCCAAGATATTTTGCTATTTGTACCCTAATCTTAATTGATTACCCTAATACGGTTCATTACTAACAATCCTAAACCTCCTTGGTTCACCATTGAGTCGTCAATTCAACGATTAGCCCTAAGGTTCGCATTAAGATCACATTAGTGATTATTAGAGAAATTAATCATGTCCGGACATAACAATCACCCTAATCCGGCATCTAGTTGTTCATCCTAGCTGCGGTCCAACAACTAAATGTCAATCCAAAGTCCTTTGAAACAATTCATGCAACAATTAAAGGCAAGCCATAATCATATCCATAAATCACCAAAGTGTACTTTGAATTAAAATCACAAAATACTTGGAACAATTCCCAAAGATAATTCAACAATCCATTCAACAATTGACTTGTAAAATAATACTATCTAATATCCTAAAGAAATGTAGAAGTGAGAATCCTAGAGAGAACCTTGAAACATTTAAAACATCTACACAACTAGAAAAGAGAACAAGAGAGTAAAGGATGAGAAAAGTGCCAATGGTTCGTTGGATGCCTCCTCTTCAAGTACTCCAAAGCACCTCTTCTTGTTGTAGACTCCTCGAGAAATCTTCCAAGAAATACTCCGCCACGGTAGGATTTCCTTGTGATACCCCGTCCCACATCGAAATGATAAGTAAATGTGTAATGGTATAAAAGAATGGGCCTAGGTACTCATAGTCAACTCGGGGTATCCCTTTTAGTGCGGTGAGGACAACACCAAGTAGTTGATTATGGGCGCTGTAAGGCCCAAGTCGCGGCATGGGCCTATGGGTCCGGGTCGTGAGCAGTTGGTATCAGAGCCGGGTTGCCATCCCGGACTATGGGAACTAAGTGCTACACCCAAGGGGTGGGAGCCACCTCTAGAATCCCAAACGTCCACTAGTTGATCTTGGGTTAAGTCCAATTATATTCGGTTGGGCCCTAGCGAGGACGCTACGCCTTAAGGGGGTAAATGTGATACCCCGTCCCACATCGAAATGATAAGTAAATGTATAATGGTATATAAT
>JAHSUH010000925.1:0-216789 GCA_025388415.1 Cynanchum wilfordii | reverse complement strand
TTTAGGCGAAAGGATATGTTTTAATATACATTATGAATTGCTTATTGTTTTACGTTTTCGATTTAATTCTCGTATTGAGTTTATGCCATGAAACTTAGGTTGATGCATGATACTAGAATAGTTAATTGAATTGACGGTTTGTTAATGAGTCCCCACCATAGGAGATTTAACAAATTGCCAGATTAGGACTAATAACTTGTGGCCACCATACTGAGGTTAGGAAGCCTAATAATCTCGAGTTTGGAATCAATACAAATCTTAAGATTATATTGTTGAATTGACGCCTCAATAGCTAATGTAAAAAGGTTTAGGATGACTTCCAACCACCATATTGAGGTAATCATTCTAGATAACTCGGGTATGGTAGTAAGACAATTCGAATTCATAATTACCTTAGATATGCTTGCAAGCTACACATTCGAACATTGTTCAACTTAATTAATCATACGTACTTCATTAGAGATCTTAGTCAATTATTTTCCATTCTTGTTTTAATTATTCTTTTACACAAACATATCTAAATCGAATGGACACATAGGACTAATTCCCCTGAACCTTAAAGATTGTTGTAATTGGTAGAAACTAACCAGCCGTCACCAACTTTCCCGAGGATACGATATTTATAAATTTAAAATCGTGGTACTCCCTTGTTACTATCTGCATGCGATAGGTACTCTCCTTTAGTTGTGTTTGATTATGTGACACTGTTTTTGTGAGATTTTTTCCTTATTTGATATTCATTTTTACTCACTCAAAACACACACCGGTTTTTTGGCGCCGTTGTTGGGACGCTAAATTCATAACATTTTTGAAATTCCGCGCAAAATTTTAGAAATTTTATGATTTGGTAACGATAGTATCTATCCTTTATGACATGATTAGTGGAATTCACTTTCCTAAGTATACGGTTTCCTAAATTGTTAATTTTAGAAATTATCTAGAATTAAATAATTAAGGTCATCTAGTTTTAGAAAATTCATTCTAAAACCATACTAGGAAAAACTCTAGAGATGATCTAGGGTCGTTATAATAATAAAAAAAAAAAAAAAAGTGCCTAATCTATCTTTGGTATTATCAAAAACTGAAAATTTTTTACTTCATCGTGCGAGGATCCACTTGAATTGAAACCGAAAGGGCTGGCCAACCCATTTCTACCATGGATTCATAAGATGCAGGTACGAACTTCCTTGATTATAATTGAAAATCTCAGTAAGGAACAAAAGAGATTGATTATGGATGCACTAAAAGAGGTACAAAAGAGCTTTTGCTTACAATTACTGACAATCCAGGTATCAATCCTAGCCTTTACTCTCATACATGTTCTAATGTTTTCCGAATAGCTGTTATAATTATATTATATTCTTAACATGATAAGGGAGTTTATAGATGATTTCATATGATTGATATACGTTCATGCATTGTTTGTGAAATCTAGAATCTATGTTTTAAAGATGCATGAAAACAACGCATATGCTTAACTGGAAAAGTTATTCCTTTTGTGTTTGATAAGGCATTTTTGCATGAATTTTATTAAAGCAATTCTTTCACTACTACACCCATTATGACATCCCCTGATTGAAATTGGCTATATGATATGTGATGTTAGTAAATATGGAGTAGGAGTTGTTTGAGGACAAACGTATGCTATGAATGTCTAAATAATATATTATGCTAACTGTTGTATATACATTTGATATATTTGGTCTTGTCCAACACTATTATGTACACCGATCACCCTGCACTCACTTGTTGAATTATAAAGCATTTTGTGTACATTGGATAGAATGCTAAAATTGAATGAATTTGATGAATATGATAGATTCAATGAACTTTAAATGGAAAAATAGGATTTGGCATGATAAACAGTTTAAAGGAATTTCAACTTGAGGATAAAAATGTTATTATATTCACATTTGAAAATGTTTTCAGGATGTTTTAAAGCTATTGGATAGACTCCTTCATTATCAAACAAGTCTCACCATGGGAGCTTGTGAAGTAATGAATGAGGGTGAAACATCATTCAAAGTGAACAGACATAAGTTGAGATTTTACAGGGAATTGTTCGAGAAAATCGAACATAAAGTCCTTCCCGAGGAGGAAAGGCAGTCCAGCTTAATGACAGTAAAGAAGCGCTTATAGGGAGGCAACCCTATATGTTTTTTTTTTGTTGTTTTGTTTTGTTTTTCTTGTTCTTGTTTTTCTTTGTTTCTCTTTTGTTTGTGTGTTTTATTTTAAAGGTGTCTTATGTGGTTTTTGGCGTAATTTATGTCTACTTTGTTTATTTAGAAACTGGATGCTCCGGAATATGATTTTCACGTTTATTTAAGAGACTGGATGTTCTAGTTTAGGACTACTATGCTTACTTGAGTAGATTCCGGAAGTTCCAGACAGGTTCATATGTGCTAAATAATCATGGCATGATAGAAACTGGATGTTCCAACGTAGGGATTATACTGTTTAATTAAATATATGTTGGATGTTCCGGGTAAGACATTGTTGTGTTAATTAATGTATTGAGTGGATAATGATTGTTCCAGTACAAATTTTACTGCATATAAATTGTTTGGAACACATTAGCTTTAAAAATGGTAGAATTCAATTGTGCATGTGCACTGCACGACCGTGTTCATGGGGAACTGTGCAAACTTTGCTACTCATAGCTATTCATTACTCTATCCCCTATTTATCTCTAAATTCACTCGACTCTCTTTCTCTATCTCTGTATACATATAGTTGCTACCTTGCAGCTATGACATTGAAGAGAGTTCATCCTTCACCGATCGCTATCTCGATTTATTCATTTCAAATAGATCGGAACGTAGCTATTGAGCTCTACAACTCATTTCTGAGAGGATTAGTACATCATGGCAGAAGAAATTGATTGGGAGACCCTTACAATTCTCAAGTTAGATGCACAAATGCATATTTTACTTTACATCTGCATTTTTAATGCGGAAGTGCTACTTACGAGGTACTAGTATGTGAATCTTCTATACTTTTTGAGCATCATGAAAAGTCTATTTCTTTAAGGCTTGGTGGATATGATCATGATTTAAGTATGAAGCGAGTAGAATTGTCTTTAAAATCTATTTGGGACCATATCACCGTTTATTCTACAAGGTCAAAAGCTTTTGTTTCTCATTTTGTATTTCACTGTTTGCATGTTATGCTTTCATGCTATTAATAGAAAGGAGAATATCGAAGTGATTAATGTCATAGATATAAATGAGTTATCACATGTTTTTAGGTGTATTACTGTGTACATGATTAGAATATTCGCTTTTAACTGCTAAGGAATATGCTACTAACACTTGTGAACGTGCTTTGAGACATTTCATTGCTAGAGTTGCTAGATTTCTTGGTATAGATATTGCAGCTGCAACTCTCAGTATGGAAAGCACATCTACTACACCTGTGACCATCATTACTGAAAACTCGATTTTATATCGTGTTTTTATACATTAATTGTGTTCAATTCGAGTTAATTATGGAGTTAATTGGACTTAATTGAATGGGAATTACGCAAATTTTTTTCGTTTTTGTTTTGGGTTTTGAGGACCAAAATTGAAGAAAGGAAGAAATCAAGGACTAAATTGCAATATAAGAGTAACGCGTGCAACATCGTGCCGTAACGCCCGCAGTACCGTGCCGCTATGGCCTAGTAAATGTCCAAAGAGTTGAGCCAGCACGGGCGTGTTCCTGCCCGTGTTGCTGGCCATGTTGGAGACACGCGACACGGGTGTGTTCAAGACAATTTTGGCGCAATTCAATGTCCTTCATGAAAATTTTACCTCTTTTCAACTCTATTTCACTCCTATAAATAGATGCACTCCCCTAGTTGTTGAAACACACCAGAATCACTCGGAACAGGAGCATTTCCGAGTTCCTAGAAAATAAGAATTTCGTGATAAGCTCTAGTCGAGATTCAGTTTTCATTTTTCTTTCTTCTCGAGTGTAGGGTTGAGCCTCAACCATAAGGGATACCCTATAGTTTAGTTGAGGGGAGTGGTAGCTGAAGATATTTAGAGCAAGATAAGGATCCGGAGTACAAGTCTCGGCGAGGTTTGGAGGATTAAGCCAACTTGTGGAAGCAGTGACAGCAACACGACAACTTTCTCTTTCCTTTTCTTTTCGTTCTTGCATTTCTTTTCCTTTATATGTTATGATTCTGTGTCCTAAGATACTCTTTATTTTGATTGATTGATTAATGATTTATATATTCTCGGGAAGGGTACATTTTAATATACATTATGAATGGCTTATTGTTTTACGCTTTCGATTTGATTCTCGTATTGAGTTTATACCATGAAACTTAGGTTGATGGATGATACTACAATAGTTAATTAAATTGACGGTTTGTTAATAAGTCCCAACCATAGGAGATTTAACGAATTGCCAGATTAGGTCTAATAACTTGCGGCAACCATACTAAAGTTAGGCAGCCTAATAATCTCGAGTTCATAATCAATGAAAACCTTAAGATTAACTTATTAAATTGACGACTTAATAACTAATCTACAAAGGTTTAGGATTACTTGCGACAACCATATTGAGGTAATCACATTAGATAATTCGGGTATGGTAGTAAGACGATTCGAATTCATAATTGCCTTAGATCCGTTTGCAAACTGAACATTCGAACATTGTTCAACTTAATTAATCATACGTACTTCATTAGAGATCTTAGTTAATTAATTTTCCATTCTTGTTGTTCTTTTACTCAAACATATCTGAATTGAATGGACACATAGGACTAATTCCTTGAACCTTAAAGTTTGTCATAATTGGTAGAAACTAACCAGCCGTCACCAACGTTCCCGTGGATACGATATTTATAAATTTAAAATTGTAGTACTCCCGTGTTACTATTTGCATGCGATAGGTACTCTGCCTTAGTTGTGTTTGATTATGTGACACTGTTTTGTGAGATTATTTGCTTTATATGATACTCTATTTTACTCACTCAAAACACACACCAGATTTTTGGCGTCGTTGTCGGGGATGCAAAAATTCATAATATTTTTAAAATTCCTTATCAAAATTTTAGAAATCTTATGATTTGGTAACGGTAATATCTATCCTTTATGACTTGATTAGTGGAATTAGACCTCACGTTCATGCATTGTTTGTGAAATCTAGAATCTATGTTTTAAATATGCATGAAAACAACTCATATGCTCAAGTGGAAAAGTTATTCCTTGTGTTTTATAAGGCATTTTTGCATGAATTTTATTAAAGGAATTCTTTCACTACTGCACCGATTATGACATCCCCCCGATTGAAAATTGGCTATATGATATGTGATGTTAGTAATTATGCAGTAGGAGTTGTTTGAGGATAAGGACATGCTATGATATTCCAAATGATATACTATGCTAGTTGTTGTATATACATTTGATATATTTGGTCTTGTCCAACACTACTATGTACATTGATCACCCTGCACTCACTTGTTGATAGAATCCTAAAATTTGATGAATTTGATAAATATGGAAATTCAATGAACTTTAAATAGAAAAATAGGATTTGGCATGATAGACAGTTTAAAGGAATTTCAACTTGAGGATAACATGTTATTATATTCACATTTGAGAACATTTTCGGGATGTTTTAAAGCTATTAGACAAACTCTTTCGTTATTAACAAGTCTCGCCGTGGTAGCTTGCGCAATAATGAACGAGGGTGAAACATCATTCAAGGTGAACAAACAGAAGTTGAAATTTTACAAGGAATTGTTCGACAAAATCAAACATGAAGTCCTTCTCGGGAGGAAAGGCAGTCCAGCTTAATGACAATAAAGAAGCGCTTATAGGTAGGCAACCCTATGTTTGTGTTTTCGTTGTTATGTTTTGTTTTGTTTTTCTTGTTCTTGTTTTTCTTTTTTTCTTCTTTTGTTTGTGTGTTTTATTTTAAAGGTGTCTTATGTGCTTTTTGGCGTAATTTATGTCTACTCTATTTATTTAGAAACTGGATGCTCCAGAATAGGATTTTCACGTTTATTTAAGAGACTGGATGTCTAGTTTAGGACTACTATGCTTACTTGAGTAAATTTTGGAAGTTCCAGACAGGTTCATATGTGCTAAATTATCATGGCATGATAGAAACTGGATGATCCAACATAGGGATTACATTGTTTATTTAAATAGATGTTGGATGCTCCAGATAAGATATTGTTGTGTCAATTGATGTATTGAGTGGATAATGATTGTTCCAGAACAAATTTTACTGCATATAACTTGTTTGGAACACATTAGATTCAAGAATGGTAGAATTCGATTGTGCATGTGCACTGCACGACCGTGTTCATGGGGAACTGTGCAAACTTTGCTACTCATAGCTATTCATTACTCTATCCCCTATTTATCTCTAAATTCACTCAACTGTCTTTTTCTATCTTTGTATACATATAGTTGCTACCTTGCAGCTATGGCACTAAAGAGAGTTCATCCTCCAACGATCCCTATCTCTATTTATTCATTTCCAATAGATCGGAATACAGCTCTTGAGCTCTACAACTCATTTCCGAGAGGATTAGTACATCATGGCAGAAGAATTGATTGGGAGACCCTTACAATTCTTGAGTTAGATACACAGATACATACTCTACAACTGCAATTTTAATGCGAAAGAGCTACTTACGAGGTACTAGTATGTAAATCTTCTATACTTTTTGAGCATCAAAAAAGGTCTATTTCTTTTAGACTTGGTGAATATGATCATGATTTGAGTATGAAGAGTTTGGAATTGTCCTTAAAATCTATTTAGGACCATATCACCGTGTATCATTTTGTTCATCTTAGAAGGTCAAAAGCTTCTGTTTCTCATTCCGAGCTTCATTGTTTGCATGTTATGATTGCATGCTATTAATAGAAAAGAGAATATAGAAGTAATTAATGTCATAGATATAAATTAGTTATCACATGTTTTTAGACGTATTCCTGTGGACATGATTAGAATATTCGCTTTGAACTGCTAAGGAATATGCTACTAACACTCGTGAAGGTGTTTTGAGACATAACATCATTAGAGTTGCTAGATTTCTTGGTATAGATATTGTAGCTGCAACTCTCAGTATGGAAAGCACAACTACTACACCTGTGACCATCACTACCCTCTGGAACATGGGCAGACATACAAGTTGAGGGTATATGAATATCTTTTGAGGATGACGTTCCACCATAAGAACCACCGCACCACCACACCGCCACATCATTTCGATCCAAAGCAACCGCTACAACCACTTGGATACCTAGTTTTTCCTCTTTCCCTTTTTCTTGTTTTCTTTTTTTTTTTTTTTTTTTGCTTTGTTTTCTTGTTGGTGTTTTCTATTTTAGGACATTACTTAGTCTTGGGCATCTATCGTATCTGCTTTGTTTTATTGTGTTAATAGATGTTTCGGATTAAGTGTGGGGTATTCATTTTTCACCTACCTTCAACACCGAGGACAGTGTTCATTTTAAGTGTGGGGTAGGGGTGAATTTCTGTTGTGGGCTAAATTTTGCTAAATTGTTTTAGAATTTTCTCGAATTTTATGGCAATTTTAAACCTTTAGGGATATTTGATAAACTTTTGAAGTATGATTTACTCCGCCTATGATAAAAACCATTTGTTTTATTGTAAGAGTCTTGAGGATTGAGCTTGATTTATTCTTAGAAACTTGATGCTAGTCTAGTTGTAGGAAATCCCTGTTATCTTGAGCACATCTATTTTGGAAAAATTGTTTAACCGATAGATCACTTTTGGACTTTTAGTTAAATAGTGTTAGACCATCTGGATGTTGTGATAGCTGTCATGGTGACTTGATAGGGGTTTGAGAAGCATGCCACTAGTTTATTTTTCTGTTATTTATTTTAATAAGGGTAGTTTGCAAGTGTTCTTTGCTACATAGGAATCACTCATGAAGGGAATTGAATGCCCGGTGCCCTAAGGTCTTTGAGGTCTGGGAGCCACCGGAGTGATACCTGCTACAAGGGTAGTTAAAGTTAACATGGTTAAGTAAACGCTTATACCCACTGCATTGAAAAAAAAAAAAAATAAAAAGATATATATTTTTAAAAAAAAAAAAAAATGAAAAAAAAAAGAGTATATTAAAAAAAAAAGAGAGTAATAAGTGTGGCATTGTGACTTGATCCCTAAATGGTTAATTGTAATTAGCTATGGTGACGTCTAAGTGATCAACATACTATCTTTCTACTAGTTTGAAGGGAAGTCTATTGTTTGGATGATGAGTCGATTAGAACACACACTACACCCAGGGAAATTCTATGATTAGATGTGTGTTGATTTAATATGGATATTTTGAATTATTTCTTCTTGATTTACACAAGATACATTTGATGAGGCATTAGGAGTAATTCACTCTTTGATAGTCCATTCCGATTTCCTGAACAAGTTTGAATTGTTGAACACCTTTTCGAGCTTAATTGATGAACATGATTAGTTGAGTTATATATGTTTTCTTCGACTATATTTAGTAGTTTGATTGAGGACAAGCAAAAGATTAAGTGTGGGATATTTGATAACTCAATTTTATATCGTGTTTTATACATTAATTATGTTCAATTATGGAGTTAATTGGACTTAATTGAATTAGAATTACGCAAATTTTTTCTGTTTTCGATTTCGGAAGTTTTAGGGACCAAAATTGAAGAAATAAAGAAATCGGGGACTAACTTGCAATTTAAGAGTAACGCGTGCAACATCGTGCCGCAACGCCCGCAGCACCATGCCGTTATGGCCTAGTAAATGTCCAAAGAGTTGAGCCAGCACGGGCGTGTTCCTGCCCGTGTTGCTGGCCGTGTTGGAGACACGCGACACGGGTGTGTTCAAGACAATTTTGGCGCAATTCAATGTCCTTCATGAAAATTTTACCTCTTTTCAACTCTATTTCACTCCTATAAATAGATGCACTCCCCCAGTTGTTGAAGCACACCAGAATCACTCGGAACAGGAGCATTTCCGAGTTCCTAGCCAATAGGAATTTCGTGATAAGCTCTAGTCGAGATCGAGTTTTCATTTTTCTTTCTTCTCGAGTGTAGGGTTGAGCCTCAACCATAATGGATACCCTATAGTTTAGTTGAGGGGAGTGGTAGCTGATGATATTTAGAGCAAGATAAGGATCCGGAGTACAAGTCTCGGCGAGGTCTAGAGGATTAAGCCAACCCGTGGAAGCAGTGAGAGCAACACGACAACTTTCTGTTTCCTTTTCTTTTCGTTCTTGCATTTCTTTTCCTTTATATGTTATGATTCCGTGTCCTAAGATACTCTTTATTTTGATTGATTTATTAATGATTTATATATTCCCGGGAAGGATACGTTTTAAAATACATTATGAATTGCTTATTGTTTTACGCTTTCGATTTGATTCTTGTATTGAGTTTATGCCATGAAACTTAGGTTGATGGATGATACTACAATAGTTAATTAAATTGACGGTTTTTTAATGAGTCCCAACCATAGGAGATTTAACGAATTGCCAGATTAGATCTAATAACTTTCGGCAACCATACGGTTAGTAGGCCTATAATAATCTCGAGTTCATAATCAATGCAAACCTTAAGATGAACTTATTAAATTGACCACTTAATAACTAATCTACAAAGGTTTAGGATTACTTGCGACAACCATATTGAGGTAATCATATTAGATAATTCGGGTATGGTAGTAAGGCGATTCGAATTCATAATTACCTTAGATCCGTTTGCAAACTGAACTTTCGAACATTGTTCAACTTAATTAATCATACGTACTTCATTAGAGATCTTAGTTAATTAATTTTCCATTCTTGTTATTCTTTTACTCAAACATATCCGAATTGAATGGACACATAGGACTAATTCTCTAAACCTTAAAGTTTGTCATAATTGTTAGAAACTAACCAGCCGTCTCCAACGTTCCCGTGGATACGATATTTATAAATTTAAAATCGTGGTACTCCCATGTTACTATATGCATGCGATAGGTACTTTGCCTTAGTTGTGTTTGATTATGTGACACTGTTTTGTGAGATTATTTGCTTTATATGATACTATATTTTACTCACTCAAAACACACACCAATTATCCTCCGGAGCATGGACAGACATACAAGTTAAGGGTATATGGACTTCTGTTGAGGATGAGGTTCCACCATACGAACCACTGCTCAACCGCACCACCATATCAATTCGATTTCAGCAGCCGCTGCAACCACTGGATACCTAGTTTTTTTTTTTCCTTTTTTTTTTTTTTTTTTTTTTTTTTTTTTTTTTCTTTGTTTTCTTGTTGGTGTTTTCTATTTTAGGACACTACTTAGTCTTAAACATCTTTCTACTTTGCTTTGTCTTATTTGTTCATAGATGTTTTAGATTAAGTGTGCGGTTTTCATCTCCACCTGCCTACAACACCGAGGACAGTGTTCATTTTAAGTGTGGGGTAGGGTGAATTTCTGTGGGCTAAATTTTGCTAGATTTTTTTTGAATTTTCTCAAATTTTATGGCAATTTTAAACTTTTTGGGATATCCGATAAACTTTTGAAGCATGATTTACTCCGCCCATGATAAAAACTATTTTTTTGATTGTAAGAATCTTGAGGATTGAGTTTGATTTATTCATAGAAACTTGATGCTAGTCTAGTTGTAGGAAATCCCTGTTATCTTGAGCACATCTATTTTGGCGAAATTGTTTGACTGATGGATTACTTTTAGACTTTTAGTTAAATAGTGTTAGATCATCTGGATGTTGTGATAGCTGTTATGGTGACTTGATAGGGGTTTGAGAAGCATGCCACTAGTTTATTTTTCTATTATTTATTTTAATAAGGGTAGTTTGCAAATGTTCTTTGCTACTTAGGAATCACTCCTGAAGGGAATTGAATGCCCGGTGCCCTAAGGTCTTTGAGGTCTGGGAGCCACCGGAGTGAGACCTGCTACAAGGGTAGTTAAAGTTAACATGGTTAAGTAAACGCTTATACCCACTGCATTAAAAAAAAAAAAAAAAATATTTATATGTTTGAAACAAAAAAAAAAGAGAGTAATAAGTGTGGCATTGTGACTTGATCCCTAAATAGTTAATTATAATTAGCTGTTGTGACGTCTAAGTGATCAACATACTATCTTTCTACTAGTTTGAAGGGAAGTCTATTGTTTGGATGATGAGTCGATTAGAACACACACTACACCCAGGGAGATTCTATGATTAGATGGGTGTTGATTTAATATGGATATTTTGAATTATTTCTTCTTGATTTGCACATGATACATTTGATGAGGCATTAGGAGTAATTCACTCTTTGATAGTCCATTCCGATTTTCCGATCAAGTTTGAATTGTTGAACACCTTCTGTGCTTAATTGATGAACATGATTAGTTGAGTCACGTGTGTTTTCTTGGACTATATTTAGTAGTTTGTTTGAGGACAAGCAAAAGATTAAGTGTGGGGTATTTGATAACTCGATTTTATATCGTGTTTTTTTACATTAATTGTGTTCAATTCGAGTAATTATGGAGTTAATTGGATTTAATTGAATGGAAATTACGCAAATTCTTTCTGTTTTTGATTTCAGAAGATTCAGGGACCGAAATTGAAGAAAGAAAGAAATCGGGGACTAAAAGTGCAATTTTTGGAAAAAAAAGGCCAGCACGGGCGTGTTGCTGGCCGTGTTGGAGACACGCGACACGGGCGTGTTCAAGGCAATTTTGGCGCAATTCAATGTCCCACATGGAAATTTTACCTCTTTTCAACTCTATTTCACTCCTATAAATAGATGCACTCCCCCTATTGTTGAAACACGCCAGAATCACTCGGAACAGGAGCATTTCCGAGTTCCTAACAAATAGGTATTTCGTGATATGCTCTAGTCGAGTTTTTAGTTTTCATTTTTCTTTCTTCTCGAGTGTAGGGTTGAGCCTCCACCATAAGGGATACCCTATAGTTTAGTTGAGAGGAGTGATAGCTGAAGATCTTTAGAGCGAGATAAGGATCCGAAGTACAAGTCTCGGCGAGGTTTGGAGGATTAAGCCAGCCCGTGGAAGCAGTGAGAGCGACATGGCAACTTTCTCTTTCCTTTTCATTTCGTTCTTGTATTACTTTTCCTTTATATGTTATGATTCCGTGTCCTAAGATTCTCTTTATTTTGATTGATTGATTAATGATTTTTATATATTTCCGGAAAGGATATGTTTTAATATACATTATGAATTGCTTATTGTTTTACGTTTTAGATCTAATGCTCGCATTGAGTTTATGCCATGAAACTTAGGTTGATGCATGATACTACAATAATTAATTGAATTGACGGTTTGTTAATGAGTCCCCACCATAGGAGATTTAACAGATTGCCAGATTAGGACTTAGAACTTGTGGCCACCATACTGTGGTTAGGAAGCCTAATAATCTCGGGTCCGGAATCAATGCAAATCTTATGATTATGTTGTTGAATTGACGCCTCAATTGCTAATCTAAAAAGGTTTAGGATTACTTGCAACCACCATATTGAGGTAATCATTCTAGATAACTCAGGTATGGTAGTAAGACAATTCGAGTTCATAATTGCCTTAGATCTGCTTGCAAGCTACACATTCGAACATTGTTCAACTTAATTAAGCATACGTACTTCATTAGAGATCTTAGTCAATTATTTTCCATTCTTGTTTCAATTATTCTTTTACACAAACATATCTGAATCGAATGGACACATAAGACTAATTCCCTGAACCTTAAAGATTGTCGTAATTGGTAGAAACTAACCAGCCGTCACCAACGTTCCCGAGGATACCATATTTATAAATTTAAAATCGTGGTACTCCCGTGTTACTATCTGCATGCGATAGGTACTCTGCCTTAGTTGTGTTTGATTATGTGACACTGTTTTGTGGGATTTTGGCTTATTTGATATTCATTTTTACTCACTCAAAACACACACCAGTAACTTACACTACCGGAATTATAATATGAATCGGGGGTTTGGGCACCAAATGATGAAAGGCAGCCATTAAACTACATAAATCAACATTCACGGTGTAGCAAAAATTGTTCCACATTAAAGCACACTTATTCATGCACACTTATTCATGCCCACAAGCTCTGAGCTATAAAAATGGTAGAACCGAATAATTATCATATATAACAATGACATATGGGAAGCCCTCATATTTTTATAACAGTCTTAAAGGCCACAAACTTTCATCAAACCACTTTTGGCACCAACTCCGGAACTCAAACATGAAAATATGTATGAAAACAGAAACATAACTCAAAAAACTCAACTCACTAAAAATATGTATGAAAATATAAACTTACTCAAAAATTGTTTCATATATTCCGGAATTTAAATTCCTTGAAGAACCTTTCCGCTCGAGCTTGATTCCGACCCCTTTTTTTGAAGATTTCTTCCGCATGCATTTGTTCGAGTCATCTTTCCACTTATTCGATAAATTTTAAATTTTCAGTTCTGAAAGATAAAAATTTATTAACAAAAGCCCAACTATCACAAAAAATCCAAAATCACTGCTGGGTTTCATCCACAGCAAAACAAAAAAAAAAATCGCTCTTCATCTACCGCTCTTCATCTTCGAGAGCTCTCTACGGGTAGCTGCACTTTAGTGGGTTCCAAATTTGATTTCCGGAAGTATGGTTGATTTCTGGAATTTGAATTGGATCGATTGAAAAATGGAGGAGGGGAAATGGAATTGGGGGTTTTGGTTTTTTTTTTTTTTTTTTTACGGTGAAATGACATTTTTTTTTCTGAGGGAAAATAGTTTTTTTTTAAATATAACAGTTGACTAACTGTTGACCAAAAAAAAATTAACGGAAAAGATGAAATTGACCAAAATTTATAATATAAGGGATGAAATTTTCCAAAAAAAAAGAAAATGGATGAAATTACAAAAAAAATATAATGTAAGGGACCTTTTTGGCCATTTTGCCTAATTTAGAATTTTGCAAATAATCATCAATAGTATGACTATTGACTTCAAATTTAAGAAAATTAATTTGTTTCTGCTTTTTATAAATCATGTCTTTGATAACATGAAGAAATGTAGTCATAGGTTCAGTTATAAATTGAAAATGGACAGACCTATTATGATAAGTTTCTGTACCAAACCTTCATTATTAATGCATGTAATAGGGAACAACTTTTGAATAAAATGTGTACCAAGAATAACTTCATTTGTTAAGTTTTTAACTAACAAAAAAGATTCAGAAATGCAAACTTTGTTATTACAAATATATGCATTAGACAATTTATAATCAATTTGGAGTTTATCACCTACAACATGTCTCAAATTATGAGTAGTTTTCTCAAAATATTTTGAAGGTATAATACCTTCTTGTATCACACTAATATCAGCACCACTATCAATTAATGCAGTTAATTCCACATAAAAATCTTTATCAATCAACAATTTGATTATAGTATAAAATTTAAATGTAGTAATAGAATCAATTTTGGACAAGAAATGTCCTTCAGAAGACATATCAATCATACTAGGAATATAAACCATATCAGAAATATCAAATGAAATAACATTTTTTCCTTATGAAATATCAAATGAAATATCGGAAATATCAATCGAATATCAAATTGTGAATTAAGTTGCTTCAGCTTCCTAACTTCTTGTTTTAAACTTTGAATTTCTATATAGAGATCTTCAACAGTATTAGATTTGCTAGATGCATTCTTATTTCTGAGTATTTTAAATACTTCTCTCATAGTGTAAGAATTATGATCGGTTATCGGAGTATCGGAACGAATAGATCTATTAACCTTACTAGTAGAAGGAATATTATCTATCCGGTCTATCAATTTATTCCTTAAATAAGGGTCTTTGACTAATTTCAAAAATTCCAATAAATTATTGTGATACCCGTGACCAAATTGACAAGGGTGATTTTGTAATTTGGTAAAGTTTAAGGATCTTTTTTAGATACTTAAATATTTGAGGGATTTATTGTGCAATTTATTACGTTATGTATTATTTATATACCTTGAAACCCTAAGAGATATAATTTAAGAAAGAGTTTAACACCTCTCTAGTATTCCGAGAAACGGGTAATAAGAAGATCCAACGTGGAGATTTTGGGATTGAGGAAATTGTGTTGTCAATTACGATTAAGGTATAGAATCGTTTCGCAATTTGGATTATCGAAGGTTGTGGATTTGGATAATTTCAATGACAGAGGTAAGTGGTTTGATCTTTTTAGCTGTTTTAAACCCTTTCGTTTTCATCTGTTTTGAAAAGATTATGTTTTTCGGGCATGTTAATTATGAAAATTGATTTTATTGAATTGTATTTTACGAAAGATTATTTTTTTTGAATATTATATTATTTCGACTTTGCTTCTTGAAATCAAATTACAGTACGTATGAGTGATTTTTTATTTTTATTTTCTTTTGTCTTTTCTCAAAAGTTTGATTTTCTTAAGAGTTATTTATTATTATTTTAATGTAAAGACTTTCAAGTTTTCCAAAAAATTTATTTATTTGATAAATTTATATTTTCTCAAAAGGTTATTCTTTTCTGTTTTAATTTTCCGATTTTATGATTTATTAAAAGATTTGGTTTTCTGATTTTAAAAAGATTTAGTATTTTGATTTTAAGTTTTGATTAAAAAAAAGTTTTTTCGATCCTCTATTTTTTTATATAAAAGATATGGTTTTCCGATTTTATGAAAGATACCGTTTTCCGATTTTCGATTTAGATATTAGTTTTCCGACTTTAATGTTTGATAAAAGCTTTTATTTTATTTTATTTATTTTTTTAAAGATATTAGTTTTTGATATCAAGTCTATCTTTTCAAAAATATTTTTGTTTGATTAAAGTTTCGAAAAGCCTTCCTGAAAAAGTAAACTAAAGAAAAGAAAAGTTTTGGCTCAAGTTAGTTAGAAATGAGTTGGGGGAACATGTTCCAAATTTATAAGTTTTGAACCCATTGAGCATGGTGAAAAAGCTCCATTGTTATAAGTTCCGGCCTCCCTAGCGGGATAAACGGCCTAGGATCGATTTCGATTAAACCAACGAATGACTATGCTGCTTGAGCTCATTGAAAAGAATAAGTAATATGTTTTGGGATTCTTATCCTTTCTGTTCTGTTTTGAAAGTATTTGTTAAAATGATTTTATCCGTTATGTTTTGGAAATTTTCCGATATCGTTAAATCTTTTGAATATGATCTTAAATGCCCAAAATGTTTTTCTGAAGAGGGTCGAACTGCTTACTGGGCTTTATAAGCTCATACCACCTACGTTTAATTGTTTTTGCAGGTTTTGATAGACCTATGAGATCATCTTATGCTTTTGGATTTTTCTATCCGGTGGGTTGGAGTTATGAGTTTTTGGATATTGGATTTGATTTTTCATAGTCAAAATAGTAATGTTTCTAAGATATTATTTTTGGGAATTATGTATATTTTTGAAATTTTTGAGTTAAGTATTTTTTATTGAGGAATTATCGATGTATTTTATTGAGATTGTTTCGAGGCTTTGCATTCTTTGGGTAATAACTTAGAGGATGTAGCCGTGTTACGTCATCGATTTGGGATTTTCTAACTTTTAAATTAGGCCCGGATTTGGGGCGTGACAATTATGATCTGTCAAGACATTTATATTTAGATCCTAAAATTGTGAAAGAATCTTATAATATTCATTATCGGATTTATCAGAATCATCTTGTTTCAAACAAGAAACACCTTTCGGGTAAGACATACAACATTGATCATTATCAGAAGAAGTAGAATCACTTTGTAAATCGTTACTCATATCATGAGCAAATAAATCATATATATCATCGGAATCAGAATCAGAAGACAATAGGATTTTTTCTATAGAATCTTTAACATTCTGATCTAAATTCGGATTATCAATCTTCTTTTTAATCCTTGCTAATCTACCTCTATTAGCATAATGGCCTAATTATAATTATAATACAAAATGATCATAATTATATATATATATATATATATATATATAATATATCAATAAGACTATAAATTTTAAATTTAATCAATACTTTCTCTGACAATGTATATCTCTTTACTAAATGGGGAAAAAAATACAGAAGAATTAAGTTCTTTGTAATATTTTGTTAGATAAAAAAAAATAAAAAATAAAAATGATTTAAAATACTATATAAAAAAATACAAAATTGAGGTAAGTAGAAAAAAAAAAGAAAAAGTCTAGAAAAAAAATTCAAAATTCATCAAGTATTAATTGATTGTAAATGAAAAAAAAAAACCTAAGACTTCAACTTAATTAGAATGTTGTCATTAAAAACTTGTAATGTTATATATAATAGTAGATATACAATCCACTCCGAAATGCCTGATGCACATATTATACATATATATTTTAAATTTATTGCAAATTTATTATATTTTTGATTTATTCATTTTTTTAAAAAATTTATACAAATAATATAATTTTTTTAAAAAAATATTATTTATGTAGATAATGAATATATATATAATTATATTTAATAAGCTTGGTATAAATATATTAATTGATCTTAAAATTAAATTCATATCTAAGTAGTTATTGATATTTAAATTGAGTATTGTTATATACTTTTATACTTTAAATGCAAGTCTTATTAATTTTTAGTGATAAATTTAATATAAATAAGTCTATATAAAAGTTTTAGGTATGCAATAGAAAAAAAAAATTATATTATTTTTATTATGATTATTTAAATAATATAACTAAAATTGTAATAAAAAGTACAATAAATTTTTTTGTAAGTTACAAGCTCATTAAGTCAACATATACTTAATTGTTGCTTATATAATTTTAAAATTCAAAATGAATAATGTATATATATATATAAAAGGATAAAAATAAAATTAGAAATACAAAATAAATAAGTATTTACAAGTTTAAATAAAAAGAAGAAAGTGAAAAAGAAAAAAAATCATAAACATAAAAAGATAAATAATATAAACTGAAATAAAGAAGGTAGTGAAAAAATAATTTAAAAAAAAATAAAAAATAAAAAAAAAAATCAAAAGTCATTCTTGTTTAATCATTCATAAAGATTTCAAGAAAAAAAATATCATAAAACTACAATAATGTTAAAAATTATCATTAAAAAATTTAGAATTTTATATATAATAGATAGTATAAGTTGGTAAAATGGGAAGTATATTAAATCATAAAGTTATACAAGTTTTTTTTTTTTTTTTGGATCAAATTTATAAAATTTAAATAGATTTAAGAAGATGAAAATAAAATTAAAAAAAATAAAACCACAATAAAATCTTAAAGTTAAATAAAAAGGCAAAAAATGCTATCAAGAACATAAAAAAAAATTAAAATAGGAAAAAAGAAAATGATAAAATCTAAAAAGTTCAACAAAGTACATACTAATGCCATAAGAAAAATTGTAATATATATAAGATAAGAATAATTGGTAAGTTTAGTCTCAAACAAATTTATTATTGATAACTTAAGTTCCAAAATATTTTTTTTTAAACTTTTAAAGTTTCAAACTTTTTTTATAAAAAAAAAAAAAAGTCCTATTTCACAGATTTCATAAAAAATTTGAAAAATTTAACAGTTTTACATTATTTAATTAATTAAAAAGATAGGTAAAAACGTATAGAAATTTAAAAATTTTAACTATTTTTGAAAAAAAATGGCGTTTAGATCGAAGGAAATGTTGAAGAGGATAATAAACAAGATTGGCAGGGAGAAGAAACCATAGAAATCTGCTTCTCATCATAAGATTATCGGAGCTGCCGCATATGTGCTTGCTAGGTTTGAAATGAAATTCCCGGTGAGCCAACTCTACGCCTTTGAATTTTCAGTTGGTACTTGAAGAGTACAGAACCGCCACGGTATCAGATTGAGAAATTTCACTTAACTGAAATTGAAAACAATCAATCTCATTTCAAGTCTTAAGCATCCAAGAATTGAATTCAGGAGAATCGATGAGAATAACAAGGCCGGAAAGAATGGTTCGCAATATCGGCCAGTTCGATACGAATCGGTCGATTCATATCCGGAACGGCGTCCTTCGTTATAAAAACGACACAAATTTTTAGCTCGTTACAATATCGTTTCGATTCGGTCAATATTTATCCGATATTAGCTAAAACGACCGATCCGATATTCACCGATATCGGCGATATCATGAACAATGTGTATATATATACAAAAACATTAAATTGATGAAAAATTGGTTAAAAATTGGTGAAAAAAATAGTAAATTTCAACTATAAATACACCACATTACATACCATTCAATTGTCATTATCGTTCTTACATTCTCACAATCTTACCTGGATTTGGGGAGGGAGAAATCGAAGAAAGAGCAGATCGGCAGAAGCCTAAGGCTGAGGAGAAGAAAGAAACAAAAAAAAAGAGAGAGAGAGAGAGGAACGAGGAGCCGACGCAGAGGAGAGAAAGAAAAAAAAAGCCCGGGGAGGAGAAGAAAAAAAAAAAAAAAAAAGAGAGGGAGAGGGAATAGAGGAGCAGGAGGAGAAGGAGAAGAAGAAGAATTAAAAAAAAAAACAGAGAGAGAAGGAAGGTATACATATATTATATGTACATATATATATATATATATATATTATATATAACATACATTATATATACATTAATATATTATATTATTATTATATGTGTGGTGACACCACCTACTATCATCATATTATCGGCCATTTTGTATTAAAAAGCTTTGTTTCTTTTTTTCTTAAGTTTTAAAAGTAACATATTAATTATTATTATTATTATATATATATATATGTATATATATATATATATTATTTATAAATATTTATATTAATAATATATATTACACTTGTGTTAGATATTTATATTCAATTTAATGGAAGGCTGAGTCTCCAGATTTGAATTTGTATTGTGTTTGTTTTGTTTACCTTGTTTTTCATATTTATCGGTGTTTACATATATACGGATATATTACATATTATATTATTATATTATATATGTGTTATATTTATATATTTATATTAATTATATATTATATATATATATATATTAATTAATTAATTATATATATATATATATATAGTTATAAATTATATTACATGTTATTATATTAATCTATCTATTATATTTATATATTAATATTAATAACATATATTATATGTGTTATATTTATATTAATTATATATATATATATATATATTATATATGGTATATAGTTTTCTTTTTTTTTGTGGTAAATATATGGTATATATTAATAATATATATTATATTTGTGTTATATAGTTATATTATATATTATATTACATACATACTTATATATTACATGTTTAATAATATATATTATATATGTGTTATATTTATAACCCTTATTTATTGAGTATTTTATTTTTAATTTATTGTATATTATCTTACATAATTTAACTTACATGATTTTTTCCATATATAATTTAGAAAATGTCACGCAGAAAAGATGTAGGTTGGGAACATGCTACTCTTATTGGTGGCGATTGGAAAGTTTCACAATGTAATTATTGTGGTAAAATAATACATGGGGGTATTACAAGATTGAAGCAACATCTTGGTCATATAACTAGACAAGTGGAAGCTTGTCCAACAGTTCTAAGAGAAATACGAGAAACCATGTATAAAATTTTGATCAAAGGAAAAAGTGAGCGTATTGCTACAAAGGGAAAAAAAGTAGCGTTGTTGAATTCCATTTCCGAAGAAAATATGGGCATCAACATTGACGAGGATGAAGAGTATTTTCATAAATTTAGTCAAGAAGAAATGTTAGCTTTTGAAGGAAGACAATTTAAAGAAGCTAGGAAGCAAAGTCTACACACAAAATACTTGGAAGAACAAGGTAATTTCTTTATAAACCTCGTTAAAATTTTATTAAAATGTATTAGTATATGCATAATAATTTACTCTTTTCATAACAGGAATACTTAGTGGAGGTTCACCGAAAGGTTCCACATCAAGACAAAAAAGAGGCCTTACCCGTTCCTTCACTACGAAGGAAAATTCTAAGATTTCAAGTCATGGACTTGATCGTCATTTTTTTCCTAGCAAACAAAAATCAATCAAGCAAATGTTCTTACCTGAAACTGCAAAAAGGATGGGTAAGGCTATTTTAAAATTTTTTATGTTTAATGTTATACCCTTTAATGCTGTCGATAGTGGACCTTATTATCAATCGATGATTGATGAGATTGCAAGAGCTAGACCAGGAGTTAAGGGTCCATCGGGTCGTCAAATTAGAGGAACATATTTGAATGATGATGTCGATGAGTTGGATAATTATATTGATAATTTGAAGCTAAGATGGCCTATTCAATGATGCACAATTATGTGTGATGGATGGAGCACACGTACAAAACATCCCATAATTAATTTTATGATTTATTGTGATAGAAATATGATTTTTCACAGTTCTATTGATTGCACTAATCAGAAGAAGACAACCAAATTTGTCTTCCAATTAATGGACAAAGTTGTTGAAGAAGTTGGTGAAGAAAATGTTGTCCAAATTGTTACTGACAATGAGTCTTCTATGAAGGCTGCTGGAGCATTATTGATGCGGAAAAGAAAAAAATTATTCTAGTCACCATGTGCTGCTCATTGCATTGATCTAATGTTAGAAGATATAAGTCAAATGAGCAGTATCAAAGAAACTATCAACAAAGCAAAACAAATCACTAGCTTTATTTACAATAGTGATAAAGTGGTGAATTTGATGAAATAATATACAAATGATAGAGAATTATTGAGGCCAGGGATTACTAGGTTTGCTACAGTATTTATTGCATTGGAGAGCCTTGTTCGACATTCTACAGAATTAAAAAGGATGTGTACGAGCCATGAATGGAATGAATTCAATAACACATTGAGAAGAAGGGATGATTCAACTGAAGTGTCCAAAATAATCTTGTCAGAACACTTTTGGAGGTAATGCAAAGAAGTCATTGAGATTATGGAACCTCTTGTTCGAGTTCTAAAAGTTGTCGATCAAGAAAATAAACCAACTTTGTCCATAATTTATGAAGCAATGGATAGAGCTAAAATTGCAATCATAGAAAATGTGAAAAATTATAAAAAATGTTGGGATGTCATTGATACCAGATGGTATAACCAACTACACACGGACTTACATGCGGTATATTTCATATTGTTGTTATATACCTTATTTTTATAGTTAATTAATATTGTTTTTCATTTTATTGATAATATTTTTCATTATAGCATATTTTTTGAATCCTATCCTCCAATATTCAAACACTTGTTCATATGATTCGGAGGAAGTTCGTAGGGGTCTGAAGAATGTAATCAAAAGACTTCAACCGGATTTAGACTCACAAGTACATGCAATTAATGAGGTAAAACACATAATTTATTTTTATTAAGGTCCCTTGATATTTTTGTATACTTTAACCATATATATTATATTAAAATATACATTCATCAATAAATTTATTTTCTTAGATTAAGTTATTTGTTGAAAGAAGAGGTGAATTCGGAACTCCATTGGCACAAAAAGCAATATCTCAATCACTTCCGGGTATGAATATAATTTATTTATATTTAACTTCTTATTTTCAAATTGTTCTTACTTTTGACTTATTCTTATTATTTTTATATGTTAGCTGATTGGTGGGATCATTATGGTGAAGATGCTCCAAACCTTCGGAAAATGGCCATTAAAGTTTTAAGCCAAACTTGTTCATCCGGTTGCGAAAGAAATTGGAGTATATGGTCTTTAATTCACACAAAAATTCGCAATCGGTTGGCTGTTGCTAAATTGCATAAGTTGGTATATGTTCATTATAATTTGTAATTAAGAATGAAAAACTTAATGTCTCGTAACCATGATGATTCTTACTATAATCCAATTGATTTGAATCACATATTTCATGAAGATGACATTCTAGAAGAATGGGTTAGAGAAAATGAACCACCAACTTTGGATGAAAATGACTTATCTTGGCTAGATAAAAGCACTCACCGTAATTAACAAGATGTAGATGAAGATGAAGATGAAGATATTAGTAATATTCCTCTATCTCAATTGAAAAATCCAAATAAATCCATTGGAGAGACATCCAAACAGAAGGGAAGAGATGAGGAGAAAAATGGAAATAAATTGAAAGACAAGTTTTTATCATTTTCAAGGGGTAAGAATGACAAAGGCAAGAAAATAAGTGGTAATTGCGAAAGTAGTAGCCCCGAAGAAGATGAAGAAAACAGTAAGAGTAATAACAATAGTAGTGGACATGGTGGTAGTGGTAATGTTACAAATAATCAACATATTGCTGGTATGACATGGGCCCAAGGAAATGAAAACTATTATGTTACTCAAGATACTCATCATGGCTACCGTCAAGGAATTGAAACCGAGCGTCAATTTTTGGATAGTTTGCAAGATTCTGGTGGTGACAATCAAGATTCTTATCAAGGGTCTAGGAGGCATAATGAAGTTTTCTCAACAATTGCAAGATTTACAATTGGATCCCAGACTTGGATCTTACTACTCAAATGAAAATGTTGGATCAATTAGACATTACCATAATTATGATCAAAATTATGGATATGGACTATTTGACTCACAATCATATGGTGAGAGTACTAGTAGTACTAATGACTCCTATAGACAATCACTAGGAAGACATAATGTTTCATCTTGTAATCCTAGTGATGATGTTCATTATCGAGGTTTTGGGTACAACACGCAAAGGGAAGAATCATTTTATGCCAACAATCGGATATCAGATTCGGAAGATGATTTTGAGCCTCCTCGTCATTCGACTTGGTACTAAAAGATAGGTATGTCATATTTTTATTTTTATTTCTTTCAATTATGATTATATACATCTAGTTTAAATTTTTTTCAAAGTTTTTTTCTTTTAAAAATATACATTTATGTATTTTTTTATATTACAGGTTGATTATTTATGATAATTGGAAATATGGATAAATTTAAAAAGTTTATGTTGCATGTTATTAAATATGTTATTACATGTAAATATTGATATATTGTATTAATACTTTAAAAATACTATATAAAAATTATTGTAATTTTAATATTTTTTTAATATTTATTATAATATTATAATAATAAATTATATATATTTTTTATCGTTCGATATTTGACCGATATTCCGAGACCGATAAGGAATGGTGCCCTCCCGATACCGCGACGGCGAACCATGGGAAAGATACGAAGGATAGGCAAACAACGACGATGATAGACAAAAGCGAGAGAAATAAAACAGGAATTTGGGGCAAATTAACAGAGAGAACGAATGCAAAATTGCCTTTGGAAAGTCCAATTTCACGACGAAGACAGAACGCCAGAGACTCCACGAACGGTTGAAGCTGAGAATGTAGAACGCATTGGTTAGTAGCGGCGTCAACGAACGCAACGGTGGCGATCGCGTAAATGCCAATTTTTTTGGCAAAGTTTTTGAGTACGAAGCACAACCGGTGAAGAGTGAACTATTTCCTTTGATGAACTGATCATTGAAGGTTGAGTAACTATCCATGGGTGAGAAGAGGATCAACCAGAATTTGAACTCAAATTCAGAATTTCTTTCCTCTTTTTTCATTTTTTTTATGACAATTTTACCCTTTTTTAATTAATTAAACAATGCAAACTCTTAAGTTTTTAATATTTTTAATAGAATCCGTTAAAGAGGACTTTATTTTTCTTTAATAAAAAAGTTTGGGACTTTAAAAGTTTAAAAAAATATTTTGGGACTAAACTTGTTAAAAGTAAATTTGTTTGAGACCAAACTCACCAATAATTCTATAAGATAAATACATGCATTACATCGGTTGAGTAAAAAAAAAGGGTTTATTTCTCCATGTACACTTGATACATTTTTTGTGACACAATATTCTCATCGATTAATCCAAGAGGGATATATGAGAGGAGATTTCCAAAACTACGACATATAGCTAAAATTACAGCATTAAGTCGTCTCCGACATGTATCAAACTCGGATCTCTCACTTGGCAAGTCAAGTTAAACACCTAAGTAAGAGTGTTAAACTAACTAAGCTATCACATTTTGACCATGAACACTATACATTAATTGTTCCATTTGCTTCTAAACTCTAATAAAAACAAATCTTAATTGCCAGACCCACGAAAAAGGATCGTTTAGATACAAAAAAAGGACCGTCCAACTACATCATCAAGCTTCATGGGTCTTTTACTTGCATTACATACTCTTGACATCGACCGCAAACAATTGAATGACATTTCAATGGCATGAAGATAGACGATCTAAGCATAATTTTGTCTAGCTAGTCATTTCAATATTCCTTTGCAAACATTTATATTATAAGTAAGACAATTCTTTTACAATGTTCATTAGACACGTACAAAAACTTAAGTATAACTTCTTGTTATGTTTCTAGTGACCTAGTATTCTAATCAACTTTTTCGAGAGGGATCTATGAGAAGAGATTCTCAAGAATACAACATTTAGTTGAAATTGTGGCATAAAACCGTCTTTGGTATGTGTCAAATTCACGTCCCTCACTTGGCAAGCCAAGTAAGACACCTAAAAAAATAATGAAAGTCAAACTAAGTTATCACCTAAATAATATTACACAAATGAATGACTAAAGTCATTCACGGTAATACAACAAAGCACCAATCTAAAACTAAGTAGCGCAGCGAACATATTCAACCTAAAAAATTTAGGTGAGTTAGAGAAAGCGGTAAATAAATTCAGAAATACATAAAATAGAAAAACTACAAAAATCCTATCTAAATCTTTGGTCTTCATGTTGTCAATTTCAAACCTCATCTGCAAAGATAGTTCAATTTCGTCTTTTTTTTTTTAACAATAGTCTAATCTATCCCGGGCATAAAAAAAATTTCATAAAATAGCTAAAAATAAAATATAATATGAACAAAAAGCTCAAATCTAAACATTTTTTCTTCTAACAAAAGGAAAAAAAAATTGATATTTACATATCAATAGGAAACTATACAAATGAGAGAACACACGCCTAAAAAATTGTATTAAAAAAAATAATAATAAAGTAATCGAAATTGCTCATGTGAAAGCAACTTCACTACCAGCTATCATAGGAAAAAAAAAAGAAAAGAAGAAAAAGCTCATTAAATAAAGTTGAATCCACCGACTTAATCCAATTAGAAAGATATTCTAAAAAAAAAAGTAGTCAATAAGATCCATGTCATAGAAATTGGAAAATCTTAACTACTAAGAAAACTCAATTCTAGCCAATAAAACTCAGTCATTATTATTTATTTAAACTAGATCATGCATCCCATAACAAGAAAAATATTAGTGATTTTTCTAATATTAAAAAAACAAAAAAAAAATCAAACTAGGGATACCAATATATTAAAATATATGTATTTTATTCCACATATCAAAGACAATAAAAGACAAAAAAATTCAATGACCAAGTAAATGTTTTTTCCTTTTTAAAAAATGAATAATATTTAAAAGAAATATTTAATGAATAGTGAGGATTTACAAGGGAGAAATCTTTTAAAATAAAATTTTATTCAAAAGAAAGAAAAAGCAAAGTAAAATTCATTTTGAATTTTGTCTTTTATTCCATATATGCTACCATTTTTTAAAAAAAAGGTTTGACAATTTTAATTTTTACAGTCCCTTTTTAACTTTGTCGTTTATTCCATATATGTGGCCATTTTTTTAAAAAAGGTTTGACATTAATTAAAGATCAAATGTTAGGTATGTATTATATTTTAAAGCAAAATATATGAGGTGAAAAATGAAAATGAATTAATTATTATAGTAAATGGTAAAGAAATGCATGCATTTATTCATTTTTAGGAATGATTGTATTAAATTTAGTAGAATTTAAGAAATGTCGAAATTTGCATCCTCAATTCTTGAAATTTAATTACACCAAGTTTTTTTTTTTTTTTTTTTTTTTTAAATTGAGGTATTTTTGTCTTTATTATGTCTCGAACTCATAATATCCAAAATACATAAGTGAGGCTGCTACCACCAAGCTTTTTGACTAATTATAGTAGTTCTTCTTTAAAAAAAAATTGACGAACCCATAACCTCAAAAAATCATAAGTGAATTTGCTATCAATTAAACTACATTTTCTTGACTAATTACAGTAGTTCTTTTTTTAAAAAATTTGAGGTATTTTTGTGTCTACTACGTCTCGAACTCATAACTTTTAAAAGTTATAAGTGAGATTGCTACCAACTAAGTTACGCAAGTAATCGAAGCAATATAAATTACTATACTTTTAGCCTATATAAAAAAAACATACACATTCCTTTTAGTAATTTTAATGAGGTAAACATTTAGTTTATTCGGGACTCAGTTTAAGACTTATTTATTTATTAAACAAATCAAATTCAAACATTTTTTTAAACTTGAATATTATTCAAGCCAACTCAAACAATGTTTACAATTAAATTATAATATTTGTATATGTTAAATTTATATATTTTATAATATTCTTAAAAAATATAATTCAAATTTAACGAAAAACTAGCAAGTTTGAAAGGTAAACGAGTCAAACAGGAATAATTTTTTAAATTACATGAACAAATAGTTAAACGAACTTGAACTAAGTTATATGTTTGAAACATTAATCTAACATATATGAACGGTGTTAAAAAATTGAACGAACTAACCCCAATGAAGTTTTACTAATTGTTCACTATAAAATTAAGAAGAGATAACTCAGTTGGTAACAATCTTAGTTATAACAAGAGAGAGGTTTTGAGTTCAAGATACGTTAGAAGTAAATATGCCTCAAAAAAATTAAAATCAAAATAAAAAATTTTGTTCACCGCAAAATATTTCAACTTTAATAATATAGGTAGGTGGAAAAATTTTGCATCCAAAAAATAATGCTTGTGACCTCACGTGATAATAAACACCAATTTATTACGTTATTAACAGTAAAAAAGGGTCCACAACCCTTTTCATTTTGAGGATTTCCTTATAAATTTGGCCATTTTTTTTCATTGCAAGTATTCAAACCTTGAAATCGTAGTACTCATCTCTCTCAAAGTAAAATAAAACAACTGCAGTATTTTTGTAAGCTGAAGAAAGAAATGGGCAGAAAAATAGAAATGAAAAGGATTGTTGACAATACAAAGTGTCAAGTAACTTTTTCAAAACGTCGTAGTAGTTTGATTAAAAAGGCGGATGAAATTTCTGTCACTTGTGATGTTGATGTTCTAATGCTTGCATTTTCTCCTTCTGGTCGTGTTAGTACTTTTTGTAGTCGCGATAGGTACATTTTTGTTCAATTTTGTTTCTCATCTTTCTTTGTCAAAAAATTTTTCATTAAACTTGTAATCCAACTAAGTTATAATCATTTCACGAAGATGAACAAAAATTAGAAAAAAGGAAGAAGAGGTTCTCTTTCTTTTTTTTTTTTTTTTTTTTTTTTTTTCTGGTGGGTTTAGACTCCCATTTCCGAAGTGCATACTTCGACTATTTCATTTTCAGCTCCATAGAGTTGCACCCATAGAGTTTAATTATTGCTCGCGGAGAAGGCATCAATCGGACTACGACATGATAGAGTATCGAACTCATGACTTTTTATAACATTCATAATGTATAATGTGTTTATTCACTTACGTCAAATTAAGAGCTTAAAATGGTTCTATTTTGCTACTATTTGCAGGATTGAAGATTTTCTGGAAAATTATGCTAATTTACCTGTTGAAAAAAGATTAAGGTACATAGAATCTTCTATTAAACTATATTTTGATGATATGATGACTCATTTATAGATGATTTTAGTTGCCTTAACTGACACTTCCATTTCTTTTTGTTTGCAAATCAAAAGCAACATAAAGAACATTCAGGTATTTATTAATAAAATATTATATATATATATATATATATATGTATATATATATATATATATATGTGTGTGTGTGTGTGTGTGAGGGCGGGTGTGAATTTGCTAATTATGTAAAATGCATGCAGAGTAAAATGGAAAAGCTGCAGCTACTTGATGGTATAAAAAGTGAAGAAGGGAAGTTAAACCATCTAAATAATCAGTTGAGTATTTTCTCTCCCCTCCTCTTTCTCTCTCTCTCATAAAACTCACGAAACACGCACAACGTTTAAAAAAATAATATATTCGTTTTTACCAAAGAAATTTATTTAAAAATTTCAATAATTTTATTTTATTTGTTTGACTATCTGATTTGATCAGTTATTCGACTAATTCAGATTTGGTCATTTAAAGTCTCAACTGTTGCAATTACTCGAGTAAATAAATTTATTTCCGATATTACAAATGGGTTCCTCAAAAATTGTAATAAAATTTCAATTTTTTGTTTTACTTTTCTGTTCATCGTACTTAACTACTGAACAATTTTTGTTTTTTTCTAATGATGTATTCTCCATTTACATTGTTTTGGGTTGAAAATAAAATTGGAATTCACAACAAATCCAGAATTGAGGTTAGTACATTTTAATTAAGTAAATTTGACAATTTTTAAGGTTTATAAATTCTTATTATTTCTTTTATCTTTGTTTTGAAAGAATCTTGAATTGCAAGTTAAGAATCAGCAAATAGAAGTGCAACTTGCTGAAGCTAATTTAAGGTAATTAAATCTAAAATTATATTTCTTAATTATTCATTTATCATTAATTACTTAATTAACAAATAAATTTATATTTATTTAAATATAAATCAGAGATTATGAGCTGAGCCCGGATCAAGAGCCTTCACTTCATCAACTTTCTTGGTGCGAGAGAAACTTGCAGCAGGCTTATAAGAATATGAAAGAGATAAAGGTTCAATTTTCTTTGCAATTTTTCTTAAACAAAGTTCAATTACTCCTTCCGTTTTCTTTTTTACTTGTTACAATAAATATATATTCGTATCTTTATAAAAATACAAACTTTTTTAAAATTTTTTTATCTTAGTCGTCATATAATTTATAATGATTTACAACTCATGTTTAATCTCAATGTTTATTAGAAGCAAAAGGAGGCTATGGAGAAAGAACAAGATATTAAATTGCTGTATAACAATCCCCAATTTGCTGGAATATCTAATCCTTCAAATAGACAGCAAGAACTGCAGTTTGAACCATGGAGAAATAACCAATTCATGTATTGTTTTATATATATATTTATCTTTTATCTAGTGAATGATTTGTTGTTTCTTTTATACATATAATATATATATATATATATATATATATATATATATATATATATATATATATATATTCTTTCTTTTTTTACGGCAGATATCCAGAGAATGTATTCAATGAGATGCTTGGAAAAGGCAAAGGAAAACAAGTAGCATTTGGTTATGGAGGTCTAGACACCACACTAATGCAAAATAATACCTATGCTTCTGCTACTCCAACATCATCATGCGACGTCACTCAATTTGGACTTCCTGAAAATCTAGTCCAATCGTCTTATAACCCGTGGCAGGTATTCGACAAAAGATATTTAGTCTTTTTATTCTTAAAATGTGTGATTTTTTTATTTAAACTGACAGAATATTATTTAATTGTTTAATTATTTTGAATTTTTGAAGCTAAAAGAAATTATTGTTCTATATATATATATATATATATATAGCAGGATCATGAATCTGTGAAACAATCTGCTGCTCCATTTCCTCCTCAACTTCTACCCCCTTACGGCCAGAATTTGGGTGGCGACACAACCAAATTCCATCAGTATTACTCCTCTAATCATTATCTATCTTCTCTCACTCAAAGGTAAATTAACTCATATATGTGTGTATACATATATTCAAATCGAACCTTATGAAAGTGCTATTAAATTACTTTATAATTATATATGTGTATATATATATATATATATATATATATATATGTGTGTTTATTTCGGTCGAGGTTGTGTGGTGGAGTGGCAAGAGCCCACCCTCCCAACCCCCACGTTGTGGGTTCGACACCTGATTCCCCCTCCCTCATGTATCAAAAAAAAAAAATATATGTGTGTTTATTTTGATAAAGTGAGAATCTTACTTTATAATTTATCAAAAGTATTATTAAATTACTCAATTACGTATGGATTATAACTAACTATATGTGTGTTTATTCAGCAACTCGAACAATGTGAAGACTTCATGGCCTGATGTTAATAGCTATTGGGATATACCAAATCAACCAATGATACAAAATCAACCAAATGAAGTCCCTAATAAGAATATGGAGATTGCTGATTGCTGATGCAATGATTTCTCTGATTTGTTTCCGTCGCAGGTGAATTTTAAGTCCTCCAATTTTATTATTATTATTATCTAACTTTGAATTTTTTTATGTATCATTCAGTAATAACCATTGACATCTTGTATTTTGAACACTTGTAGGATTCTTTGGGAGAAAATGCACCGTGGACTAATAATTAGATCATTGTTCAAAATACTCTCATCGGCTTTATCTATTGGAGTTTATTTTGTTTTGCAAATTTAAAGTCTTCAATTTTAATTTGAACAATTATCCATCCATATGTATTATCTAGTACTCTCTCTATGTATGTTTTGGGTAATATTTAAACGTTGGCATCGTCTTTTTAATTATATTTGTTTTTTTTTTGTGTTCTCCATTTTAATTTAAAAATAAATCTTTTATTTTTATGACTACTTATATATATATATATATAATTTTTTTTTTTTTAATTCTTATTTATTTTTGCCTCTAATGAATCTTAAGTCATGACTTATTAAGTTATAATTGAGACAGACATCTACCAATATTTTTTATTAACACAAATTGCAATTAAGGCAAATTGGCCAAAAAGGTCCCTTACATTATAATTTTTTGCGATTTCATCCTTTATTTTTTTTTTGGAAAATTTCATCATTTCCGTTAATTTTTTTTTGTCAACAGTTAGTCAACTGTTATATTCAAAAAAAATTATTTTTTCAGGGGCAAAAATGTCATTTCACTATTTAAAAAAAAAAAACCCCAATTCCCCCAAACCCGACCCATTACTCCCAACCCTTCTTCCTTCTTTCTTCCCCTCCCCCATGGCTGGTTTCACAGCGTCAGGCAACAAAGTGCTGGAGTTATTTCTGGACTTAATGTCATGCGAATTATTAATGAGCCTACTGCAGCTGCAATTGCTTATGGACTTGACAAGAAGGCAACCTCCGTTGGTGAAAAGAATGTGCTTATTTTTGACTTAGGTGGTGGCACATTTGATGTTTCTCTACTCACAATTGAAGAGGGAATTTTTGAAGTCAAAGCCACCGCTGGTGATACCCATTTGGGAGGTGAGGACTTTGACAACAGAATGGTCAGTCATTTTGTCCAAGAGTTTAAGAGGAAGAACAAGAAGGATATTAGTGGTAATCCAAGAGCTTTGAGGCGATTGAGAACAGCTTGTGAGAGAGCAAAGAGAACTCTCTCATCAACTGCTCAAACCACAATAGAAATTGATTCCCTCTTTGAGGGTATTGACTTCTACTCCACTATAACTCGTGCACGATTTGAGGAAATGAACATGGATCTCTTTAGATAGTGTATGGAGCCAGTTGAGAAATGTTTGAGGGATGCTAAGATGGACAAGAGCACTATTCATGATGTTGTTCTCGTTGGTGGTTCTACTAGAATTCCCAAGGTGCAACAGCTGTTTTAAGACTTCTTTAATGGGAAGGAGCTCTGCAAGAGCATTAATCCAGATGAGGCTGTTGCATATGGGGCTGCTGTACAAGCTGCAATCCTTAGTGGCGAGGGCAATGAGAAGGTCCAGGACTTGTTGCTCTTGGATGTTACTCCTCTATCCCTCGGTTTGGAAACTGCTGGAGGTGTGATGACTGTTCTAATTCCAAGGGGAAGAAAGAAGGAAGAAGGGTTGGGAGTAATGGGTCGGGTTAGGGGGAATTGAGTTTTTTTTTTTTTTTAAACAGTGAAATGACATTTTTGCCCCTGAAAAAATAATTTTTTTTAATATAACAGTTGACTAACTGTTGACAAAAAAAAATTAACGGAAAGGATGAAATTGGCCAAAATTTATAATATAAGGGATGAAATTTTCCAAAAAAAAAAATAAGGGATGAAATTGCAAAAAAATTATAATGTAAGAGACCTTTTTGGCCAATTTGCCTTGCAATTAATAAACAAATGGGTTGTGGTCGAGTGATCAGCACCTATGCTCCCAACCTAAAGGTTGGGAGTTCGACACCCAATCGGTCGTAGTCTTTGTGATCAGCGTTTCAAACCAAAAATAAACAAGAGCACTTAAATCTTTTATGGAAAGTAATTTTACTTCAAAATCAATATTATTTTTTAACTTTACATTTTATGGAGGTTGTCCTTATTATGAGATTATAAGAATTAATTGTGTATTTTTAACTGCACACAATTTATTTCTGATCTTTGGAAAGCTTGCTTTTAGCTCAAAATTGATCCACGCGTTAAAAAAAAGAAAAAAGAAAAAAAGAAAAAACAAGTTTATTGTTGCGTTTTTATCTCTCTCTAAGAAACAAAAAATTCTAAACCTCCCTAGGAAGTCGCCGCCACTCTTTAAAGACTCAACCTCCTCTCTTCTAGTCAAGAGAGAATTTTAACTCTAACTAAAGTTTTTTTTGCTAGAGATATATTACTATAAATAATATATTTGATCATTTAAAACAAATATAATTGAAAATAATAATAATAATAATAACAAATGAAAAAATTAATTATCTTCTAAATATTTGATGGTGTGTTCTAATCTTTATGTATCTTCACTGATTCTTTTTTGTCATTGATTTGAGGCCCTCTTTGCCTTGATCTTTTTCTGTTATATGATTTGATTTCTCCAAGGGTCGTGGCTTGATCTCATAATGGATTTGACTTTCGGGGGGCCTTGATGATTGATCTCAATTATTTGATTGAATTTTTTTGAGGATCTTTGGACTTGATCTTATAATGAATTTGACTTTGAGGGCCTTGAGGTTTGATCCCAAAGGGAGGATGAGTCAGAACTTCACCGCTTCTGAAACTAATGACGACGCCCGAACGGAAAGGTCAGAATTTCTTTTCTTCACTATGCATGTCCATGACAACAAAATCCACGGGAAACACAAATTTGCCAATTTTAACAAGTATGTCCTCAATTATGCCCCTAGGAATATTAATTGTCTTATCTGCAAGTTGTACACACATTCTAGCAGGTTTTAACTCATGCAACCCTAACTTTTCACATAAACTTGAAGGCATCAAATTAACACTTGCACCTGAGTCCGCTAGAGCATGCAAATCACAAATATGACCAATAGTACAAGGCAAAGTGAAACTACCGGGATCCTTACATTTCAAAAGTAGTTTTTCTGAAATTAAAGCGGAACAAACCTCATTCAAAACTACTTTATCACAGTCCAAAGAGTTCTTCCTCCTCAGCCTTTTTTTTTTTTTGGCTTCTTCTCAGGATCCAACACTACTATGGCATTCTAGATTGGGGCATCCCTCTACTGAAGCAGTCAATTATGTTTTTTCCAATTGTGATTTATTTATGTCTAAGCAGTCTTCTAAGTTTGTTTGCCAATCTTGTTAATTAGCAAAATCACACAGACTTCTCTTTTCCCTTTATGTATCTCGTGCTTCTCTTCCCTTTGAATTACTTCACATGGATGTTTGGGTCCTTCCCCCACTTTGGTTATTATTAGGGATCATTACTTTCTCTTAATTGTTGATGATTTTTCACGGTTTACTTGGCTTTACCTACTTAAATCCAAAGATGAGGTATATAATAAGTTCCTGCCTTTTTAGAAAATGGTTTCTACACAATTCAATACAACAATCAAACGTGTTCGTTCCGACTGGGGGTGAATTTCGTTCCCTATCCTCCTTCTTTTCTAATCTTGGCATTCTTCACGAATTGTCATGACATGTTAGAGACCTAATACACTTAAAAAAAAAAAAAAAATAGACTTGAATCACAAAAAAGAAAAAAAAAAGAAGTGTTTAGGACTAATGATGTGAATGAAGTAAATATTTGAGTCGAAATTCACAAATATTTCTAAAATATATTTCTTTTATTCCACTTATCAAAAACGATAAAAGATAAAAAAGAAAAAAAAATCAATGATAGAGTAAATGTTTTTTTCTTTTTTTTTTAAAGAAAATGAATCACATTTCAAATAAAATATTTAAGTCAATAAAAAAAAAAAAAAACCCTCAACTTGACACGATTATTAATTAACGAGGACTTAAAAAGATTATATGATGTCCAACATTTACAACCAAAATATCTTTTGAAATCAAATTTCATTCATTTTGTATTATAAATAACTTTTCTGAGAAATAAATTTCAGAATAATGTTCTTTTTAATCAATATAGATTAATATATATATATATATATTAGATAGTACCATGACTTCTCTCTCTACTGAGCAATGCTCTCACCCACTCTCCGCTGAAGAAGCCGAGATTCTTGCTCGTACCAACAAATCACTACCCCCGGATGGTACTCCATCCCGAAACTCCCCATCCAATCCCACTTATCTCCAAACACTAATTGCTAACAAGCAGCCACCAGGCCCACTCTTACATTAGCTGCTCTACTCATCTATTTGAAAAGCAAATTTATGATGAAAGTGTCAACAAGCATGACAGGTGTTGCGTTTGTTCCGATCACAGCTCAGGATAAACTTCGTATTTACCAAAAATGGGCAAATGCCCTTATTATTAAAGTATATGGACGAACTGTTGGCTATCGTTTCCTATTACGAAAGTTACATGAACTATGGAAACCAACAGAGGACCTCCACTTAATAGATCCGGGTTGTGACTTTTTTCTTATTAATTTTTCCAAAAAAGAAAACTATAGTACGGCGCTTCACGTTGGACCTTGGTTTGTCGGTGGCCACTTTCTTGCCATACGCCAATGGCAACCTTGTTTTCGACCCTCCCAAGCCTCCTTTAGCTATACTGCATTATGGGTTCGCTTGCCCGAACTTCCAGCGGAATACTATGACCTCCCAATACTACAGAAAATTGGCAATAAAATAGGCCAACTCCTGCGCCTTGATGTCCGTACACGGGACGCCCGACGAGGCCAGGTATGCACGTCTCTGCCTCCAAGTCCCAATTGATCAACCTCTAATAACAACCATCTACATTGGTGATTTCCATCAGACAAGTCACGTACGAAGGTATTTCTCTTTTATGCTCTCTCTGTGGAAGAATAGGACATAGCACTTCCAACCGCACACACAAACATATGCACACACCTAACACCGATGCACGCACGGTTTACATGGATGCACCCCACCCATCTTCCCCTCTGCTGGCGGCCCCCGGATAAGCGGCCCTGACAATTCTACCCTTATGGGAACCCCCGATTCTTGGTCCTCACCTCGCTCTTGGGGTTAACCCGTCGATCCCCGGGGCCCATCCCCTCGATTTCCACTAGATCTGTTGCCCCCCATTAACCCCCCGGGATAATAGCCCTGGACCATGGATGTTGGTCCAATATCCCAAAAAAGGTCGGGCGAGAACTAACCCAAAATATTCTGTGGATAAACACTCCATCCCTACTCCCTTGAAACATCCATTGGATAAACTCGCCCCTCCTTCCAATCATTTCAACCCGGCAGTCTCGACCCCGTAAGCCGGTTAGTAAATCAGTTTGGGTGGAAAAACATTCCCAACTATTAACTAAAAATTCTCTTCCTAATAATATTCCCTTTCTAAATTTAGATAATTCTACAACTAACTCCCCAACTCTCTCTCTGTTCCACTATCCACCGTCCCATCAAACTTATTACCATCAAACCCACAGATAACCGCCACTTCACCTACCGCCACCACAACCTTTCCGGGAAAAACCACCATCGCCTCCATCTCCCGCTCTGCTGCTTGCACCAATCATCGCCGAAAGTCCGTCGCCTCACTTTCCATCACTACGCTATGGAATCCGAGAACCATCTTTCCAAGACTTCACAACAAATTTTATCCCCCCGGCCCCCGCTCGCATTCCTCTACAACCTTCTTCATCCCTAAATTCTCCCCCAATTTAGCCACCATGCCTCGCCGTCCCCATTACCGGCACCACCAAAGACACTTCGACGAAAGAGAAAGGCGACGTCCACAACGCCCGCTACTATCAAAGGAACCAGGTTCGGACCGGCCTTCAACAACGGCGACGATGGTTACCAACGACGCCAACAATGACTTCCAATTCCGCCCAACAATCGGTCCGACTCACTCGTAACTCTCTCGGCTCCCTCCGAACTCATACACAGTGACTATGGAGGTCAACAACATAACTTATCAACTAGTCTACACAATACCGCCTCCATCACATCCAGGTACTCCCAGACTCATCATTCGGATGCCCGAAGATTCCCCCTCAAGGTTTTCATGTATGTCCCGAGTCAATGGTTTTGGACTCAAATCCAGTGGCCCATGTCCATGATGATACACCAATGGGTCCAACAAACATGGATACTCCAAACTCGGCAGACGCCAAATCCGACGGTATTTGTGGTAGCGAGACCCATATCAAGTTCCCTGCCCAACCAAATCCCTTTTCGGCAGACCCACCGCAAGTGGCCCAGCCCGGCCCAACAGGCCCACCTCGGATGCGAATGGATGTCGACGGGCGATTCCTCCGAACTCCACACCATCGACCTGGACAGCTTCCGAACTCACTCATGGGGGATCTCTACACCGACCCCCTTCTCGGCTCGAGCCGTCAATAGAATTTCAAGCTATAAGGGACAACTTTTCGAAGTAATCTTCTCTCCGACCAGTCACAAGTCAGTCGTCTTCTCCTTTCATCCAACAGTCTCAGAATGTCATTTGTTCTGAGAAGGCCCCTCGACCAATCTCCATCCCGGGGGCGCGGGTCGACCAGGCGACACCATGGAAACGGCACAACTTCTTTCCGACCAGGTTGGGACCAATCCCGACTCTAGAGGAGAATCTCCACAAGACACCGCCCATGATATCTGCTACTTTGGGCTGTAGGGGAGCCAACAACTCGAGCTTCCAAGCACACATGCACGAATTGATAAACTATCACAAGCCAACACTCATTATCCTTACCAAACCAAAGTCGGGGGTGACCAAGCTGACGATATCATGCGAGGCTTCCGTTATGAAAACTCCATCAAGGTGGATTCGGACGGTGCATCCGGAGGATTGTATGCTTTATGGAACAATAATATCTCAGTCCAGTCGATCTCTCACACAAGTCGGGAGCTGTATCTACTGGTTAAGGTTTTTCTGGCCCACGTTTTACATGGACTAACATGAGGAAAGCTAGTAACCGAATCTTGGAAAGACTAGACCGCTTTGTTGCTAATCCTCAATGGATCAACCTTTACCCGGATGCTTCATCAAACACCTTACCAGAACCCATTCGGACCATTGCCCCTTAATCTTGAATCTTCAACCTACCCTTACCATCCCTTCAAAAAATTTTAAACTCGAAACCATGTGGTTGACGGATCCCTCTTTTGACTCCGTTGTCCACACTTCTTGGCCTCCTTCTAACCTTAATTATTCTTCCGCCGTGAATAACTTCACTACTCATGCCACCTCTTGGAATAAAGACTATTTTGGCAATATCCTTTTTAAAAAAAAGAAAATCCTTGCAAGATTAAGGGGTATTCAATTGAAGGTACACTCTCAATCAAATGACTTTCTTGTTAATCTAGAAAGATCTCCGACTTCCGATCTTAACAAAATTCTACAACAAGAAAGACAATTCCGGGCACTTAAGTCTCGAATCAACTGGCTTAAATATGGAGATGCTAATACCTCCTTCTTTCATGCCTCAACTATTAAAAGACGCAGATCTAATCGTATCCTCAGCCTACGGAATTCAGCTGGCTCTTGGCTGTTCTCCCACAATGAACTCTCATCCCACATTACTGCCCACTTTGAATCACTGTTTACAACCTCCTCTATTTGCTCAACCATCCATAATTCTCTACCAGCCCACCCCCTCCAATTATCCAGCCATGATAACCTTCACCTTTCCGGACCTTTTACTGACATTGAAATCATCAATTCCATCAAATCTTTCAAACCCCATAAAGCTCCGGGCCCCGATGGTATTCACCCTTTTTTCTTCCAAAAATACATCCATAATACTTTTCCCTCAATCAAGGCACTCTGTACCACGGCTTTTCAAACCGGCCAGTTCCCTCCTACCCTTAATAAAACTTTGATTGCTCTGATTCCTAAATCACCCCTTCCTGAAACTATTAACCAATACCGTCCTATTAGTCTCTGTAACACCATTTATAAAATCTTCACCAAAATTCTAGTTAATAGACTTAGACCCTTACTCTCTTCTTTAATTGATCCTCTTCAGAGCAGCTTCTTGCCTAACCGTCGAGCTTCCGATAATTTTATCCTAGTACAAGAAACTCTCCATTGCTTCAAAACTAATCATAAAAAAAAATCCTTTATGGCTATCAAAATTGATTTAGAAAAAGCCTTTGATAAAATCGAATGGAACTTCATTAGACAAATGCTTATCTCCGTTAACATTCCACCCAACATAATCTCCTTAATCATGTCCTGCATTTCTTCTCCCCAATTAGGTGTCCTAATAAATGGAACCCCTTCCCCCTTCTTTGAACCATCTAGGGGAATACGACAAGGAGACCCACTCTCACCTTACCTTTTTATCCTTGGGATGGAGTTTCTATCATTACTTATCCATAAGCAGGTTACTGTTGGCAACTGGAATCCTATCTCCGTTTCCAAGAATGGACCCTCCATTTCCCATACTCTTTTTGCGGATGATGTGTTCCTTTTTGCTGAAGCCAATCTCCAAAATGCCAATACTATCAAATCTGTTCTTGATGCTTTCTCAGTGCATAGTGGCCTTACGCCAAACTATAGCAAGTCCAAAATCTTTTTCTCCAAAAGCTGTCCGGATATTCTATCCTCCCAAATCTCTGGCCTTTTGTCCATTCCGAAATCTGCTTCACTAGGTTCTTACTTAGGGTTCCCACTCCTGCAGCGTCCCCCCAAACACTCGACTTCCACAAAATTCTGGATACCCTAGCTCGGAAGCTTTCCTCCTGGAAATCCAAAATGCTGAATTTTGCTGGTAGAATAACCCTTGCCAACGCTGTCCTATCCTCCATTCCCATCCATGTAATGCAGTGCTTCCTCTTGCCCGCCAAAACTTCTTCACTCATTAATAAAACCATTAGGGATTTCATTTGGGGATCTAGTTCTACTAAGAGAAAACTGCACTTACTAAACTGGGAAACTATCACCCTTCCAAAGGCCCAAAGTGGCCTCCAAATTAAGGACTCCAAACTTCAAAATCTTTCCTTAGTTGCAAGTCTAGCATGGCGTTTTATTTCAAACTCTCCCAACTCTCCTTGGCCTGCTATGTTAGCTAACAAATATTTGCCCTCCTCCACAATTCATCCTTTTATCCAACCTTCAACTAAACCTTCCGATTCATTCATCCGGAAGGTTGTACTTTCTGGCTGGCATATATGTATAAAACAAAGCAAATGGGCTATAGGAAATGGTAGTTTAGCTCGTTTATGGCATGACCCTTGGATTAATACTTCCCCCTTACCTCTTACCTCGATTCTGTCAGGCCCTCTTTCACCAATAGATCATTCCTCCCTAGTTAGTGACATTATTAAACATGGCTATTGGGACCTTAGCACCATAAGCTACCCCCTCCCACATTCTGTTACGCAACAAATTCTTGATACCCCTCTCCCCCTTCATGACAGAAGCCCACCTAGCATGGATAGCCTTTATTGGACTTCCTCCCCTACTGGGAAGTTTACTACTAGCTCGTGCTACACCTTTCTTTCTTCTAACCGAACTCTTTCTGAATCTCAACCTTGCCTTAGCTGGCTTTGGAAAATAGCAGTCCCCAATAAGATAAAATGTTTTCTATGGACCTGCTGGTATAATCGTATAAAATCCAAAGATCTTCTTGCTTCTAGAGGACTTCGGCTTGACACAAATTGCGCTTGTTCCATAAATTCCATTGAGACAGCGGAGCATATCCTGCGTTTCCGCCCCTTTGCTATGAATGTCCGGACAGAATTTAATTCTGTCATTCCTCCCTCTATTTCTCACTTTCTTTTTTCCAATCTTCCTTTTCAAAAATGGTTGTCCAACAATTTAACCTGCACTGAACATCTCTTTCTCAATATCCCTTGGAACACCCTTTTCGGCTTTTCTATTTGGCTCCTCTGGAAAAATAGAAACCATCGTTCCTTCAAAAACTCGGACCCCCCGAGGCTCTCTCTCCATCTTATTTTAAACCTATCGGTTGAGTTTATCAACCATTCCGGGAAATCTCAAAATCTCACCATGACAAAACACCACATCTACATCAAATGGTTTCCGCCAGAGCCCTCTTTCCTCCGACTTAATGTGGACGGCTCTTTTAACTATGGAACTTCTAAAGGCGGTCTAGGTGGTATTTTACGTAATGAGTATGGCAATTGGGTTTTCGGCTTCATGCAAGGGGTCTTTTGCACTTCAAGTAATCAGGCGGAGCTGTTAGCCCTCAAGAAGGGATTGGAAATCTCGATAATACTTGGTGTTCAAAAGCTTGAAATTCACTCGGACTCACAGGTACTTATACAGCTTTTAAATAACCTAGACTGCCCTACTAATCTCTCTTCTATTTTAAATGATTGCAGATGGCTCCTATCCAAGTTGGACGAGTCTAGTATTAACCACTGCTTGGAGAGAAACAAATGTTGTAGCCGATGCACTTGCTAAACAAGGAAATGTTACCAGTGCACCCTTTACTGCTTTTACCTCTCCCCCTACTTTTGTATTACCTGCTTTCCATAAAGATCTGGCTTGTACTGTGTACACCAGACAAATCCCTACTACTTCTTCCTTTACTTTCTGTAATGACTCGGCTATTCCTTCTCGGGAAGCTGCCCTTAATGTAATCACTTCTTCCTTCCTCCTTTAATAAAAGAACCTCTATCCTTTTTACCAAAAATATATATATATATATATATATATATATATATATGTGTGTATATTTATTGTTAAAGTATCAATAATTAATTAAAACTCCTATAAAAGATAAAGATCATGAAGGTATATTTTATTATCTTTTACTCTCTCTATTTTTTATTTACTTTATCACATTCGAAAGAAATCTATTTTTAAATTTTTATTTATTACATTAAAAAATTAATATGCATTTATTGATATATATTTTTTTAGATTTGATGCATTTTTTACCTCTATTATGTTTCAAACTCATGATCTTCATAAGTCACAGTTACAAATTCATACTTATTAATTATTTTTATTGAACAAAGGAAAGTCAAATGATTTTCTAGCTATTCATTTCAACATAAAAACACATAAATTTATATATATATATTTTTTTTTAAAAAAAAGTATTTTCTTGCCCGTGATAAATTTAAAAAATAAATAAATAAACAATAGATAAATTTATTTTCCTATATAGTCATACCCGTGGCCTCCCTCCAGAACACACCACAATACACCACCATAACCTTTTTGACTTTGATACCATTTTTTGGGTTCGTTCCTCCACAAGGTTAAATAAAATTATTTAAGTCGTCCAATTTTATTATTATTATTATTTATTTTTCAATTTTGTTTTTGTATAATTCAGTAATAACCATTCACATTTTGTATTTTGAACACTTGTAGGATTCTTTGGGAGAAAATGGACTGTGGACTAATAATTAGATCATTGTTCAAAATACTCCTTCATCGGCTTCATCTATTGGAGTTTATTTTGTTTTACAAATTTAAAGTCTTCAATTTTACTTTCAACAATTATCCATCCATATCAATTTTATTTAATTACATTTGTTTTTTTCGTGTTCTCTATTTTAATTTAAAAATAATTTTTTTTTATGGCTATATATATATATATTTGATTCTTATTTATTTCTGTCTCTAATGAATCTTAACTTATGACTTATTAAGTTATAAGTGAGACGTCTACTAATGTTTTTTTATTAACATAAATTGCAATTAATGAACAAGAGCTCTTAAATATTTTATGGAAATTTTTACTTGAAAATCATAATTATTTTTTAACTTTACATTTTATGGAGGTTGTCCTTATTATGAGACTATAAGAATTAATTGTGTATTTTTAATTGCACACTATTTATTTCTAATCTTAGGAAAACTTCCTTTTAGCCCATTGAGACAGCTCAAAATTTTTTTTCCACACACTAATTGTATAATTATTACATTTATTATATCAGTGACAACTCCAAATGAAATTTTTAAAAGTTACTTTTTTTTTTCAGTGGCATTTCTTTTTTTCTTTTTTTTTGAAAAAAAATGTAATGTTTGTATTTGGATAGAGTTGAAAAAATAAAGGGTAAAGTATCTAGTGACACCTCATAGAGTTCAAAATCCAAGTTTAGCACTTCAGAAATTTTTCCTTCACAATGTGTCATTCAAGTTTTAAAACCGTTAGTCAACCCATTTTACTGTTTTGGGTAGGGACATTTTTGTCCACTATTTAAAAAATAAACTTAATTTTTTAAAAAGGGTAATTTTGTAATTTTGAATAAAATAAACCCTAAAACTTTAATTTTTCTCTCCCCTATTCTTCTTCTTCCACACATTCTTCATTAATTAGTCCAAAATTCACATTTCTTTTCAAAATAAAAAAAAAATTCAAAATTCAAATTTTTTTTTTTCATTTTTTTTTTCAAAATTCAAATCTTTTTCCAAAATTTATTATATCTTCTTTCAAATTTATATCTTTTTTTTCAAAATTTATATCTTTTTTCAAAATATGTTTTTTTTTTTCAAAATTTATATCTTATTCCAAAATTCAATTCAACTCGGTAATTTTAGGCACAACAATTAAGGTTTTGATATTTTTAAAAAATATTCCTTAGAAATAATAGTTTTATTAATTTTTATTAATTAAAAAATAATAATAATTAAATTATACTAAACATAAAACGTTTTCTTCACTCTCCCATGAATCAGTCTGGTGGCCGGAAATTTTGTGTGTGAAAATGAGCGTATGTTTCTTTGTGTGCAGAGGAAGAATACGACATAAAATTTTGGGGTCGGAGTGTATGGAAAGAAACAAAATTAAACAAAAAAAAAAGGAAAAACATTAATTCACCCCATTCTTCTTTCTTCTACCCATGGTAGCAACAACACAACGGCAGCAATTAAAGCACAACACCACTGGATTTCTTGATTAAAACCAATAAGATTCAACCATCTACCACCAATTTTTGTAAAAGGGAGAAGAGAAGAGAAGGGCGTCATTGCGCTGTCATCGTCATCGTCGTCGCTGGAGAAGAAGAGGGAGAAGAAGAAGACAAGCAGTAAAAGGGCAAGAAGAAAAAAGAAGAAGAGAGAGAAGAAGAGTCTCCGCAGCTCGAGAAGAAGAAGAAAGAAGAAGAAGAAAAAAGAAGAAGAGAGAGAAGAAGAGTCGCCGCAGCTCGAGAAGAAGAAGAAAGAAGAAAAAGAAAAAAGAAGAAGAGAGAGAAGAAGAGTCGTTGCAGCTCGAGAAGAAGAAGAAAGAAGAAGAGTGCAGCGGCTGGAGAAGAAGAAAAAGAAAGAGAGAAAATTTAGGGTTTTTAGGTTTTATTGTATTAAAAATTATAAAATTACCTTTTATAAAAATTAGGAATTTTTTTTAATAATGGACAAAAATACCCCTGCCCAAAACAGAATATACGGAAAGGCGTGTGGTGAAACTTTTTAAAACCTGAATGACACCTTGTGAACGAAAAATTCTTGAGGGGTTAAACTTGGATTTTGAACTCTAAGAAGTGTCACTAAGATACTTCACCCAAAAATAAATAAGTAAATAAATTTTGTCGTGACTATCGTGACACAAATCATGTGCATAGTTGTACTTTTTACCTTGATAATTGATTACTGGTGTGTGTTTTGTGTGAGTAAAATATAGTATCATATAAAGCAAATAATCTCACAAAACAGTGTGACAAAATCAAACACAACTAAGGCAGAGTATCTATCGCATGCAGATAGTAACACGAAAGTACCACGATTTTAAATTTATAAATATCGTATCCACGTGACGGCTCGTTAGTTTCTACCAATTATGACAATCTTTAAAGTTCGAGGAATTAGTCCTAGGTGTCCATTCAATTCAGATATGTTGTTTAAAGAATATTTAAAACAAGAATGGAAAGATAATTAACTAAGATCTCTAATGAAGTACGCATGATTAATTAAGTTGAACAGTGTTCGAATGTGTAGCTTGCAAGCAGATCTAAGGCAATTATGAATTCGAATTATCTTACTACCATACCCCGAGTTGTCTAGAATGATTACCTCAATACTTGGTCGTAAACCTTTTTAGATTAGTTATTAAGGCGTCAATTTAATAACATAACCTTAAGATTTGCATTAATTCCAAACCCAAGATTATTAGGACGTCTAACCTCGGTACGGTCGCTGTAAGTTATTAGTCCCAATCTGACAACTTATTAAATCTCCTACGGTAGGGATTCATTAACAAATCGTCAATTTAATTAACTATTGCAGTACCATGCATCAACCTAAGTTTCATAGCATAAACTCAATATGAGAATCAAATTGAAAGCATAAGACAATAAGCAATTCATAATGTAAATTAAAACGTATCCTTTCCGGAAATATATAAATCATTAATCAATCAATCTAAATAAAGAGTATCTTAGGACACAGAATCATAACATATAAAGGAAAAGTAATACAAGAACGAAAAGAAAAGGAAAGAGAAAGTTGTCGTGTTGCTCTCACTTGCTTCCCCCACGGGCTTAATCCTCCGGACCTCGTCGAGACTTGTGCTCCGGATCCTTATCTCGCTCTAAAGATCTTCAGAGATCACTTCCTCTCAACTAAACTATAGGGTATCCCTTATGGTTGAGGCTCAACCTTACACTCGAGAAGAAGGAAAAATGAAAACCGAATCTCGACTAGAGCTTATCACGAAATTCCTATTGGCTAGGAACTCGGAAATGCTCCTGTTCCGAGTGATTCCGGTGTGCTTCAACAACTGGGGAAGTGCATCTATATATAGGAGTGAAATAGATGTGAAAAGAGGTAAAATTTCCATGTCGGACATTGAAAAACGTCATTCTGCCCCAACACGCCCATGTCGCGTGTCCCCAACACGCCCTAAGACCGTGTTGAGCATCTTCAACACGCCCCAAGCCCGTGTTGAGCTTCTTCAACACGTCGATGTTGAGAAAAAAAATTGCAATTTAGTCCCCGATTTCTTCATTTCTTCAATTTTGGTCCCTAAAACTTCGAAATCGAAAACAGAAAGAATTTGCATAATTCTCATTCAATTAAATCCAATTAACTCCATAATTAACTAGAATTGAACACAATTAATGTATAAAAACACGATATAAAATCGAGTTATCAAATACCCCACACTTAGTCTTTTGCTTGTCCTCAAGAAAACTACTAAATATAGTCCAAGAAAACACATATAACTCAACTAATCATGTTCATCAATTAAGCACGAGAAGATGTTCACGGAATCTTAACAATTCAAACTTGTTCAGAAAATCAGAATAGAGTATCAAAGTGTGAATTACTCCTAATGCCTCATCAAATGTATCATGTGCAAATCAAGAAGAAATAATTCAAAATATCCATATTAAATCAACACACATCTAATCATAGAATCTCCCTGCGTGTAGTGTGTGTTCTAATCGACTCATCATCCAAACAATAGACTTCCCTTCAAACTAGTAGAAAGATAGTATGTTGATCACTTAGACGTCACAACAGCTAATTACAATTAACCATCTAGGGATCAAGTCACAATGCCACACTTATTACTTTCTCTTTTTATATATATATATATATATATATATATATATATATATATATATATATATACTTTTTTTTTTTAAACATATATTTTTTTTTCCTTTTTTTGAAAAAAAAAAAAAAAAGATTGATTTTCGAACTCTTTTTCTTTGCTTATTTCTTATCTTATAGAAACATCACGCCTAATCTATCTTTGGTATTATCAAAAAAAAAAGCAGAAAATTTTTGACTTCATCGTGCGAGGATCCAAATGAATTGAAACCAAAAGGGCTTTGCCATACCACCTTTGCTATGGATGCCTAAGATGAAGGTAAGAACTTCCTTGTTTATAATTGCAATTTGAATGAGAAACGAAAGGAAGTTGCAACTGAATGCACTCAAGAGGTACAAAAGAGCTTTTGTTTATAAAATTGTTGATATTCTAGGTACCAATCCTAGCCTTTGCTCTTATACATGTTCTATTGTTTTCTAGATAGCTGTTCTAGCTATATTATTTGTTAACATGATAAGAGAGTTTAAGGGAGTTTATAGATGATTTCCTATGATTGATATACGTTCATGCATTGTTTGTGAAATCTAGAATCTATGTTTTAGAGATGCATGAAAACAACGTATATGCTTAACTGGAAAAGTTATTCCTTTTGTGTTTGATAAGGCATTTTTGCATGAATTTTATTAAATGAATTCTTTCACTACTGCACCCATTATGACATCCCCCCGATTGAAATTGGCTATATGATATGTGATGTTAGTAATTATGCAGTAGGAGTTGTATGAGGACAAGGATATGCTATGAATTTCTAAATGTTATACTATAACTGTTGTATATGCATTTGATATATTTGGCCTTGTCCAACACTACTATGTACACTAATCACCTTGCACTCACTTGTTGAATTATAAAGCATTTTGTGTACATTGGATAGAATCCTAAAATTGAATGAATTTGATGAATATGATAGATTCAATGAGCTTTAAATGGAAAAATAGGATTTGGCATGATAGACAGTTTAAAGGAATTTCAACTTGAGGATAAAATGTTATTATATTCACATTTGAAAATGTTTTCGGGATGTTTTAAAGCTATTGGACAAACTCCTTCATTATCAAACAAGTCTCACCATGGTAGCTTGTGAAGTAATGAATGAGGGTGAAACATCATTCAAAGTGAACAGACAGAAGTTGAGATTTTACAGGGAATTGTTCGAGAAAATCGAACATAAAGTCCTTCCCGAGGAGGAAAGGCAGTCCAGCTTAATGACAGTAAAGAAGCGCTTATAGGGAGGCAACCCTATGTTTTTGTTTTCGTTGTTTTGTTTTGTTTTTCTTCTTCTTGTTTTTCTTTGTTTGTCTTTTGTTTGTGTGTTTTTTTTAAAAGGTGTCTTATTTGGTTTTTGGCGTAATTTATGTCTATTCTGTTTATTTAGAAACTGGATGCTCCAGAATAGGATTTTCACGTTTATTTAGAAACTGGATGTTCTAGTTTAGGACTACTATGCTTACTTGAGTAGATTCTGGATGTTCCAAATAGGTTCATATGTGCTAAATGATCATGACATGATAGAAACTGGATGTTCCAACATAGGGATTACACTGTTTAATTAAATAGATGTTGGACGTTCCAAATAAGACATTGTTGTGTCAATTGATGTATTGAGTGGATAATGATTGTTCCAGTACAAATTTTACTGCATATAAATTGTTTGGAACACATTAGATTCAAGAATGGTAGAATTCGATTGTGCATGTGCACTGCACGATCGTGTTCATGGGGAACTGTGCAAACTTTGCTACTCATAGCTATTCATTACTTTATTCCCTATTTATCTCTAAATTCACTCAACTCTATCTCTGCATACATATAGTTGCTACCTTGCAGCTATGACACTGAAGAGAGTTCATCCTCCACCGATCGCTAGCTCGATTTATTCATTTCAAGTAGATCGGAATGTAGCTACTGAATCCTACAACTCATTTCTGAGAGGATTAGTACATCATGGCAAAAGAATTGATTAGGAGACCCTTAAAATTCTTGAGTTAGATACACAGATGCATACTCTACCATACAACTGCAATTTTAATGCGGAAGAGCTACTTATGAGGTACTAGTATGTAATAAATCTTCTACTTTTTGAGCATCATGAAAAGTCTATTTCTTTAAGGCTTGGTGGATATGATTTAAGTATGAAGAGAGTAGAATTGTCCTTAAAATCTATTTGGGACCATATCACTGTGTATCATCCGGTTTATTCTAGAAGGTCAAAAGCTTCTGTTTCTGTTTCTCATTCTGTATTTCACTATTTGCATGTTATGCTTGCATGCTATTAATAGAAGGAGAATATTGAAGTGATTCATGTCATAGACAAAAATAAGTTATCACATGTTTTTAGATGTATTCCCGTGAACATAATTAGAATATTTGCTTTGAACTTCTAAGGAATATGCTACTAACACTTGTGAACGTGTTTTGAGACATAACTTTACTAGAGTTGCGAGATTTCTTGGTATAGATATTGCAACTCCAACTCTTAGTATGGAAAGCTCATCTACTACACCTGTGACCATCACTACCCTTTGGAACTTATGGACAGACATACAAGTTGAGGGTATATGAATATCTGTTGAGGATGAGGTTCCACTATACGAACCACCGCACGACCACACTTGCCACATCATTTCGATTTCAGAAGTTTCAGGGACCAAAATTGAAGAAAGGAAGAAAACAGAGACTAAATTGCAATTTATGAGTAAAGCGTGCAACATCGTGCCACACACGCGCAGCACTATGCCATACAAGTGTCGTGCCGCAAACGGGCCAGCACCGTGCCGCTATGGCCTAGTAAATGTCCCACATTGGAAAATTTCTATTTTCCAGCTCATCTCACCCCTATAAATATAGGCATCATGTGCAAGCTTTGGCAAACCAGAATCACTCAGAACAGGAGCATTTCCGAGTTCCTAGCCCATAGGAATTTCGTGATAAGCTCTAGTCCAGATTCAGTTTTCATTTTTCTTTCTTCTCGAGTGTAGGGTTGAGCCTCAACCATAAGGGATACCCTATAGTTTAGTTGAGGGGAGTGGTAGCTGAAGATCTGCAAAGCGGGATAAGGATCCGGAGCACAAGTCTCGGCAAGGTCCGGAGGATTAAGCCAGTCCGTGGAAGCAGTGAGAGCAACACGACAACTTTCTCTTTCCTTTTCTTTTCGTTCTTATATTTTTTTTTCCTTTATATGTTATGATTCTGTGTCCTAAGATACTCTTTATTTTGATTAATGATTTATACATTCCTAGGAAGGATACGTTTTAATATACATTATGAATTGCTTATTGTTTTGCGCTTTCGATTTGATTCTCGTATTGAGTTTATGTCATGAAACTTAGGTTGATGCATGATACTACAATAGTTAATTAAATTGACGATTTGTTAATGAGTCCCAACCATAGGAGATTTAGCGAATTCCCAGATTAGGTCTAATAACTTGCGGAAACCATACTGAAGTTAGGCAGCCTAATAATCTCGAGTTCATAATCCATGCAAACCTTAAGATTAACTTATTAAATTGACGACTTAATAATTAATCTACAAAGGTTTAGGATTACTTGCGACAACCATATTGAGGTAATCACATTAGATAATTCGGGTATGGTAGTAAGATGATTCGAATTCATAATTGCCTTAGATCCATTTGCAAATTAAACTTTGGAACATTGTTCACCTTAATTAATCATACGTACTTCATTAGAGATCATAGCCAATTATTTTTCCATTCTTGTTTTACTTATTCTTTAAACAACATACATGAATTGAATGGACACCTAGGACTAATTCCCCGAACCTTAAAGATTGTCATAATTGGTAGAAACTAACCAGCTGTCACCAACGTTCCCGTGGATACGATATTTATAAATTTAAAATCGTGGTACTCTCGTGTTACTATCTGCATGCGATAGGTACTCTGCCTTAGTTGTGTTTGATTATGTGACACTATTTTGTGAGATTATTTGCCTTATTTGATATTCATTTTTACTCACTCAAAACACACACCACACCTCAAAAAAATGGTGTTGATGAAAGAATGAATAGGACCTTGAATGTGAGGGCAAAGAGTATGAGAATACATGGATGATTGACAAAGACATTCCGGGTAGATTCAGTGAGCACAACAACATATCTCATTAATTAAGGGCCCTCGGTTCCCATTGGGTTCAAGATTCTAAAGGAGGAATGACAAGAAAAAGATGTAAGTCTATCTCACTTGAAAGTGTTTGGTTCTGTTTCTTATGTTCGTGTTAGAGATGTTGACAGAGACAAGCTTGATCCGAAAGCAAGAAAGTGCATTTTTATTGGCTATGGTGTAGATGATATGAGATATCACTTTTGGGATGACCAGAATAGAAAAGTCAATAGAAGTAGAGATGTCATATTCAAAGAAAATGCAGTTTGTGGGGACATACTTGAAATGTTAAAGGTGAAAAGAAGTGGTAGGGTTTTAGAATTACACGATTGTCGTCAAATCGGCCAAGATTAATTCAATTAAATCAATGAGCAGTTTAGGGTGTTCACCAAGTCGTTTCCCTAAGAAACCTAATCGAAATCAATTAATAAGAGAATAAAACAATAAAAGAGGGATTTTTAGATTGGGAAATTGTAGAAAACAATTAACTAATAAGAAAAACGCAAGTATCGATTTAAATATTTCAGTCCTAGGATAATGATTTAATCCAAGTTCTTCCTCGTTCCTTAATGAATTTCCGAATTAATAAACCAATTCCTTGATTGAATACTAAATGGGATCCCTAATTAGCATTCGTATCACCTACTAACAATCAGCTAGAATTCAATTAAACAACAAAAGGATATCATAGACGATCGCCAAATCAATCAATCCAAGTTTAATCTAAGAACCGTGATAATATCAAGGCAATTCGTCAATCAACAAAATTGTCCAAAATTGAAGTCAATCACAAATATTAAAATCTCAACTTAATCCAATCAACAATCATCAAAAGAATCAAGTAAAAACACCTCTTCAATATTTAGTCAATCGATCTAAAAATTGAATTGTTAAAGTATTGAATTCGAAATTGGAAATTAGCTTAGAACCCGAAATTTGTGTAGATTATAAACTCGGAACTTGTCTTCGAATCATTCCCCGGACTGAATTGAAGCTTAGGCGGCCATTGCGGACTCCATCTCTCTTCTCTTTCTAAATCTTGAAAACTTGGTTAAGAAAAGAATGTAGAGTATGCCTATTTATAAAGGTTTTCCTAACTTCTCATAATCCTAATAGAATAATAACTTCTTATTAACTTTTCATAATCCTAATAGAATAATAATAAATAAATAAAAATCCTAATTAAAATAGGAGATAATTATCTCTCTCTAATAACTAATAAAATAATAAAGATAAGATAATTTGAATATATCTTTAAATATCTTGGGAATTGTTGATAGTCATCCATTCAAATTTTAATTCTTCCTCTAAAAGACATCTTTGTAATAATTGATGACTAAGAATAAGTCTTTTAGCCAAATTCTGCTTAATCTTTGACTTTCCACCACTATTATCAAAACAAACATAAATTCCACAAATTAGCTTGATATCTAATCAAAAGGTAAGAGAATTAAATATAATAATTACAAAAATTTATGACTTATCAAATTCCCCCACACTTAAATCATGATTGTCCTCAAGCAAACTACTAAACATAATTTCCGTAAAAATTATTCAGTTTACTATTCAACAAGTCTATCCTTCAAAAACATGTTATGTAAAGAATCAAAGTACTCATAGTTGCCTCATCAATTATCTTTATGCATAAATAAAGAGAAGTCAATCTAGGAAAACTCATATCCATTCAATACTTGCTCAATCATAAAATTTCTCTAAGGTGTAGTGTGTGTTCCAATTTTGACTTATCATTCAATCAACAGACTTCCCCTCTCAACAACTCAATACAACAGTAACTCAATCAATCAGAATTCATAACAACTAATCACAATCACCCTTCGGAATCTCAAGTTTAGTGCCACTTTTAGTTAGTACTTATAATCAATTTTTATGGTTTCGTCTACTTTCACATATTAACTTAAATTACCCATGTAGCAAGTTCCACTTCGGCAACTCCCGGATCACAAGGACCTTAGGGTACCGGGCATTAAATTCCCTTCGGAAGCGGTTCTCAAGTAATCAAGAATACTCGCAGACTAACCTTATTACTATTTTGTCCAGTGGATGTTGTTTTACTTTCAATTTGAACTACCCATGTAACGAGTTCCACTCCGGCAACTCCCGGATCACAAGGATCTTAGGGTACCGGGCATTAAATTCCCATCAGAAGTGATTCTCGAGTAGTCAAATCAATTTTTCTTTTCTTTATTAAAATCAATTTATATTGGTGGCATTTTTTCTCAAAATCCTTCCAAGCAACTACGACAGTCATCACAAACCCCAAATGATCTAATACTATCAACTAAGTGTTTCAAGAGTGATCCATCAATCAAACAACTCATCAGAACTAGATGTGCGCAAATAATCCGAGATTTCCTATAACTAAGCTAGTATCAAGCGTAAAAAAATTTAACCAAATCAACCCTCAAGATCTTAGCATTTTGATAATTAGCAAATATCATAGGCAAAGTAAATCAAACTTCATAATCACTCATCAATATATCTTCTCGGGTAAGCTAAAAGTTTGAAAATATTCAAAAAGTTGAGAAAATAACAAAAAAAACAAAAAAAAAAAAACAAAAAAACAAGAAATAAGAAAAACAAAACGTGAAGAAAAACTTTTTTAAAATTTTTTTTATATAGAATAAGAAAAACAAAATAAAACAAAAGAAGAAAAAGCATAATAAAAATGTTCTTCCCCCACACTTGAATGCAACATTGTCCTCAATGTAAAACAAATATATAGATATAGGACAAAATAAAACAAGAGAAGGAAAAGAAACAGCCTGGTGGTATCGGATGTAGGAGACAGATTGAAGATGGAGCTCCTCCACTGTTTGCTCCTGAAAACCTTCATAAAATTTCCTTCCTTGTGAATTCTTGAATTCACAAGTTGCTAATATTTTCCTTGAAATACTATGAAGACAAAAATGATCACCACATGCAAATATAAGACATAATTTTAAAACAGAAGGAAATGCATGAATGGGAAGACATTTCTTAATTATGTGATCAGTACATATACGCCACATGTATGAATCATCCCAAAAAATAAAATTTATATTTCCTCCTTAACTTATTAACTTGATGTTTACTAAAATGTGCAAGTATCTCATTGGAAACTAGAAAATTAACAATATCTGCATATGTCCACCAAATTACATTCTTATTATTATGTAACAATTTAAGAAACTTATTTTCTTGATCGGGTTCAAGGTTATTACCAATGATAATAGGCAATTCACCTTCTTCCAAATAAGGATACTTAGGATTATTTGGTAAAGGTATAAACTCTAATGTGGGTGGTTCTTGAATGAATGGAAGCATCCTAGTGGATTTTATCTCAGTAACATTGTTAACATGTGCTCCAAAACAATCATCATCCATAGAATCAACAAGATCAACATAATCATCAACATCAATAGCATCAATTGAATCAATAGAATCTAAATGAGGAAATTCCTCATTCCGAACACATTTCAAGTAATCTTCAATTTCACAACATGCATGACATTTATTAGATCCAAGAGAACAATGAGAGCTGATAAGTCATAAATTTTCATAATTATTATATTTAATTCTCTTACCTTTTGATTAGATATCAAGCTAATTTGTGGAATTTATGTTTGTTTTGATGATAGTGGTGGAAAGTCAAAGATTAAGCAGAATTTGGCTAAAAAACTTATTTTTAGTCATCAATTATTACGAAGACGTCTTTTAGAGGAAGAATTAAAATTTGAATGGATGACTATCAACAATTCCCAAGATATTTAAGGATATATTCAAATTATCTTATCTTTATTATTTTATTAATTATTAGAGAGAGATAATTATCTCCTATTTTAATTAGGATTTTTATTTATTAGTTATTATTCTATTAGGATTCCGAAAAGTTAGGAAAAACTTTATAAATAGGCCTACTCTACATTCTTTTCTGAACAAGTTTTCAAGATTTAGAAAGAGAAGAGAGATGGAGTCCTCAATGGCCGCCTAAGCTTCGATTCAGTCCGGGGAATGATTTCAAGACAAGTTCTGTGTTCATGATCTACACAAATCCCGGGTTTTAAGCTAATTTCCAATTTTGAATTCATTACTTTTAACAATTCAATATTTAGATCGCGTGATTGAATATTGATGAGGTTTTACTTAATTCTTTTGATGCTTTTTGATTGAATTGAGTTGGGATTTTATTATTTATGATTGAATTTAATTTTGGACAGTTTTGTGGCTTCACAAATTGCTTTGATATTATCACGAGTTTTAGGTTAAACTTGAATTTATTGATTAGGCGCTTGTCCTAGGATATACTTTTGTTGTTTAATCGAATTCTAACGGATTCGTTAGTAGGTGATACGAATACTAATTAGGGCTTCCATTTAGTAGTCAATCAAGGAATTAGTTTTGAAATCCGGAAATTCATTAAGGAACGAGGAAGAACTTAAATTGAATCATTACCCTAGGACTGAAATATTTAAATCGATACTTGCGTTTTTCTTATTAATTAATTGTTTTCTACAATTTCCCAATCTAAAAATCCCTCTTTTATTGTTTTATTCTCTTATTAATTGATTTCGATTAGGTTTCTTAGGGAAACGACTCGGTGAACACCCTAAACTGCTCATTGATTTAATTGAATTAATCTTGGCCGATTTGACGACAATCGTGTAATTCTAAAACCCTACCAAGAGCAATCAATGGTATCATCTATTCCAACAAAATCGGGAAAATCGGAAAGCAAATCAATGCACACAGAATCATCATAAGAATCATTAGATGACAAATATAACATATTTACTTCAAGATTTGGTGCATGATATGAAGAAAATGGTTCAGAAGAACTTACTGGATCATGTAACTCTTCCTCACTTCCCAACGTAACAACACTAACATTACCTTTTGGGTTTTGAATCGGTTGAGATGACAACTGTTCAAAACCTCGACTTTGCACCTCATTAAGACTAGTAACAAGCTGACTAATTTGTGTTTGCAATTCTTGTATACTTGAATGTGTTCTCTGTTGAAATTGAAGACTGTTTGTTGCAAATTGTTTAACTAAATCTTCAAGACTAGTTTCAGTTCTTGAATTCTGTTGTTGTGGTTGTTGTCCCCAAGCATGTTCATATCTGTAGTTTATGTCATCCCTCCATCCAAGATCATAAGTTGATGAATATGGATCATACCTTTGAGGACAATGCTCTGTAGGATGCATATATGATGCACATATACCACAAAGAGTAGTAGAAAATTGTGTTTGCCTCTGTTCCCATACAAATCGTCTTACCCAATATGTTAATTCATCAAGTTTTCTGTCCATTATTTGTTGGTTAGTTTTTGATGAACTGCACAAAGGTAAGATAACACCCAAGGATACAAATAACAAATGCAAACATACTAAAAATTAACAAAAATACTAAAAATAAAACAAAAAATACTTGAAAATTCGAAAAAGTGATCAAAAGGATGGAATTTGGCCAAAAATAGGGTTGGTTCACTGCCTTCCGGCAGTGAGTTTTGGATAACAAAAATCAGCGTAATCGGAAATAAATAGTTTTTACCAGAACGAGTGCATGAACAGTAAAATAAACCGAAATTTTCAAATTTCTACCTAAACACGGAACCAAAACGCGAATAAAAAATTTCAAATAACTAAAAACAAATAAAAGACATATTCTTATTATGATTTAACGATTATGGCTTCCCCGGCAACGGCGCCAAAATCTTGGTAAGGTTTTAGAATTACACGATTGTCGTCAAATCGGCCAAGATTAATTCAATTAAATCAATGAGCAGTTTAGGGTGTTCACCAAGTCGTTTCCCTAAGAAACCTAATCGAAATCAATTAATAAGAGAATAAAACAATAAAAGAGGGATTTTTTAGATTGGGAAATTGTAGAAAACAATTAACTAATAAGAAAAACGCAAGTATCGGATTTAAATATTTCAGTCCTAGGGTAATGATTCAATCCAAGTTCTTCCTCGTTCCTTAATGAATTTCCGAATTAATAAACCAATTCCTTGATTGAATACTAAATGGGATCCCTAATTAGCATTCGTATCACCTACTAACAATCAGCTAGAATTCAATTAAACAACAAAAGGATATCATAGACGATCGCCAAATCAATCAATCCAAGTTTAATCTAAGAACCGTGATAATATCAAGGCAATTCGTCAATCAACAAAATTGTCCAAAATTGAAGTCAATCACAAATATTAAAATCTCAACTTAATCTAATCAACAATCATCAAAAGAATCAAGTAAAAACACCTCTTCAATATTTAGTCAATCGATCTAAAAATTGAATTGTTAAAGTATTGAATTCGAAATTGGAAATTAGCTTAGAACCCGAAATTTGTGTAGATTATAAACTCGGAACTTGTCTTCGAATCATTCCCCGGACTGAATTGAAGCTTAGGCGGCCATTGCGGACTCCATCTCTCTTCTCTTTCTAAATCTTGAAAACTTGGTTAAGAAAAGAATGTAGAGTATGCCTATTTATAAAGGTTTTCCTAACTTCTCGGAATCCTAATAGAATAATAACTTCTTATTAACTTTTCATAATCCTAATAGAATAATAATAAATAAATAAAAATCGTAATTAAAATAGGAGATAATTATCTCTCTCTAATAACTAATAAAATAATAAAGATAAGATAATTTGAATATATCTTTAAATATCTTGGGAATTGTTGATAGTCATCCATTCAAATTTTAATTCTTCCTCTAAAAGACGTCTTCGTAATAATTGATGACTAAGAATAAGTCTTTTAGCCAAATTCTACTTAATCTTTGACTTTCCACCACTATCATCAAAACAAACATAAATTCCACAAATTAGCTTGATATCTAATCAAAAGGTAAGAGAATTAAATATAATAATTACGAAAATTTATGACTTATCAAGAAGCCAATAGAGAAAGAACACGCAGATATAGAGGAGATCACATAAGACACTCTTGCATGAAAAATTAGGAGTTCAAAAGGCAGGACAGGTTGAAGAGATCACCCCAGTGGCTGAAGTGAGGAGATCCAGTAGAGTTAGTAGGCCTCCTTAGAGATTCTCTCCTTCAAAAAATTACTTGTTGTTGACTGACCTTCATGGTTAATTGTTGAGAAGGTATTGTACTAGTTTGGATTTATTACAGTCTTAAGATTTACTAGATTTACTTTGGAGTGTAGTTGATGTAATCATCCTCCAAGTGGGAGATTGTTGAGAATGTGGAGTCTGATAGTTGTCACGGCCCAATATTTTAGGCCTAGTTGATTCTTGTTATAAATACTCATGTAACTTGTAAACCCTAATTGGTGAAAATAAGGTATGAGTGAAAACCTTAATTATGGCATGAGAGGAAAGAAATTCAATTCTAGTGCGGTAGTGGATATAGTTCTTTCGACAGAACTACGTAAATCTTTGTGTCTCTTATTCTTGTTGCTTATTTTTGTTCTTGTAATTGCTTGTGTGTTTGTGTTTCGATCCCCAACACCTAGTTCATAAAATCATTCTTTTAATTCAGGCCGATCCACATAATAATTGGCTTAAGAAGAATAATAAATTAAAATGTTAATTATTTGTTTTGTTTTAAACTTTCATTTTTAAAGACTACTTATTTATCTATATTATACCTAAGTATTAAATTGCAAAATTAACTCTATATATTTTCAACAACATATATTTGTGATTGGTAGCAACTCACTTATGACCCAAGAAGTCGTGAGTTCAAAATATGTTAGAGACAAAAATGCCACCAAATTTCAAAAAATAAATAAATAAATAAAGACTACATATATGATTATACTTTTGATAGAGTGAATCTATCATGGATGCTCCCTCAAATCTACCTGTAAAAGAGGTCCAATTATAAGAGGTATTGTCTCTTGGAGTTATCTCCGATGTTTAAGTCAAAAGAGTGCTTCATGTTAGATGAGAGAATGTAGTGAAAACATTTTTTGTGAATAGGCTTTTACATACATCTCCAGGTTTAAGGTTGCCAGATCAGTCTAGAGCCTATTCAATATATTTAAATGATATGAAATATTATGTATATGTAGAATTGTAATCAACATAGTTGAATTAAAAATCAGATGTTTGATTGCGGTTTGATTAATTTTTAAATATTATACGATAGCTTTGATTATTTGTTTGTTAGTTTGAAAATAGTTTGAGTTTGAATTCAACTATATATATTTATTTTTAAAAAATATTGGAAAGGAATATAATTAAATTTAAATGATAAAAATATTCATATAGAATAAATTATATATAATATAGGATATATTTAATTTGTTCCAAAATATTAGATTATACTTGTAAATATGATTCGAATTCCCTAAAATAATACTCAAGTATAAAAAAAATCTAAATTTTATTTATTTAACAAACAAATAAGCTTAATCAAACATAAAATGAGCCCAAACATAAAAACTTTTCATATTTAGATATGAGTAAGGAGTTTATTTTAGAGTTTAAGTATATATATATATATAAAAAAAAATAGGTCTTATTTAGATAGGATTCCAAAGAAAACCCTTATCAAACTTAACACAATCTAAGAAATTTTGGCATTATTTGGGCAACTATTTTGTTTTTGAGAGTTTTTACTCAAACTTAATTTGAGAAATGGTAGTATTTAGATAATATTTTTGACATGATCATTAATTTAAAATGAAAAAAATAAATAAATCTTAGTGTGTTGTACTTATTCTTCTTATTTACATCTTTAACAAAATAATTATATCATCATTACACCATAAAAATTTATTTTTTCTAAATATCACATATTATCCGAATAATTATTCATTTTATACCTTTTCTTTATCAATAAAGTATATTCCACTTTTCTTAAAATAAATTTACCTCAAATAAATAAACTGCTTTTGTTTTGTTTTTTTTAATGAAAAATTATAAAAAAAAAGGTGGCTGCCTAGATACAATCTTACATCCAATTAGACCATCCAGTATGAGAAATTACTACTTGGATTAATTTAGAATCAATATGGATTGCACTCGTAGAGTCTTACTCTTGTTCCAGAAAAAGCATAACTCGTACTCTTACAATAAGGATCATAATGAATATTGAACTTATGATCTTATATAACATCTACAAGGCATTCACCACTTATATCAAGCTAGGAGCTTTTCATATTGAATGTGTTAATTAGTCAATAGGTCGGACCTCTAAAAACAACAACACCCCGATAATGCAAAAAATGATCGGTTAACAAATACCTACAAAACTTTGATAATAAGGATAAGATTACAATGTAATAATGGTTTGAAGGAACTGTCGTTGAACGGTGGAAGAGTCTCGAGCGGTTGAATCCTGCAAAATGTCCCAACGGAGGTATTTCTCCGTTAGAACCCTCCGACGATCAAGTTAGTCGAAAGATTCAAAGAGATCAAAAACAAACCCTAGTTCATAAACCAAGGCATGTTCTATCAAGAAGAAAATAGAAAAATGGTGTTATTTTGTATGTAAATCAACCACCGGAAAATGTGTTTAAGAAGAGAGAGAAAAACTAGAAATTTGTTCTCTCTGGTTAAAAAGTATAAAATTGGAAAGAAAAAGAGAGCATTCTCATTGATAAGGGAGTTTACCTTTTATAGGCAAACTTTCTTATTATTTGTTGGGAGTAGGTTTAGAAATCATTACCTACTTACCTTATATGTCTGTACAAGCCAAAAGGCTATCATTACACCTTTTTTCATACGTCCAATCCCTTGGTTTTGTGTGATATTTGACTGCAGAACTGTGGGTCCCGCCACTCACTTTCTTATTATATTTAAATAAGAAATCGGTGGGCAGAATATACTTGAAATAATCCTTTTAGCTATGAAGTTGGGATAGCTTCATCGAATTCTCTTCGAAACTCTAGCTGATCGCTTGACTTCATGCTTCGTCCGAATGCTCAATACTTCTCTTCAAGTTTCAACTGGTCGCTAGGCTTCACGCTTCGCCCAAATACTAGACTCTTCGTTATGCTTCGCTTTGACCGGATTAACTCCGCTTTGACCAAATTACGCAAATTCCGACTTTAACTTTGTCTACGTGGCATAATTTTCTTTCAGTGGCCCTTCGACGAAGTGTGAATATGTTTATACTTCGTCGTAGCTTCCTAAACATTTCTAAATGATTTTCAAATTTTAAATTCTCTTTAAATTACGTCGATTCGCGCTTTGAGTCCTCTCCAGCTATTACACCCACACGCGCACAACGGCCGTCAGAAAAAACTTCCGACGGTTGCCATCTTTCTCTCTCTTCATCGTGAACCGCAATGTAATGATGATAGTTTATTATAATAATAATTTAAATAAAAATAAAGGTATTTTGAGTCCTTTTCACTGATTGTTCTCTCTGTTCTACCGATTCATAGCAATAATCCTTATATCTTTTATCTTGCCTTGATCCTGCTTCGTTATTTTCTCGGATTTCCGGAAGTTCCGCAACGGTTTTAAACTTCTCCCAGATTCGCTTTTGAAGAAAAGGTATATTTGTTTTTGTGTACTCTTTTATTCTGTATTATCATGGGTAGAAAATCTGTTGCCAAGAAGACTGTTAGGGCTCTTAGTATTCCAAACTTAGTTCTGTTTGATAGGACTGATAAATGTTGGAGGATATGCCCTAATTTTCAAAGTAGTTACCGTCGTGTAGGAAATAAGGTCTATTTTCATATCGGGTCTTTTTGCCTTGGGGATCATGGGTATGATATGAGTGAGTCTTTGCCTTTAGAGACCGAAATGCTTAGTTTCTCGGACATAAGGTCGATTAAGGAATGCTTGATAGAACCGATGGCAGAGAGGTCTTGTCCCGACCTTGTTCGGGGAAGCTCTAGGGGTCGCCAGAACGGAACCGTGGAAGCATCGAGCAGTGCCGTTGTAGAGTTGCCTATTTCGGAAGAGCTTGTGGTCGAAGCATCTGCTCCTGAAGACCCTGTTGACGAAGTGGAAGAGGAAACTACTATGGAGCCCGAATATCTTGCCTCTTCGTCTGCACACTTCGCTTTGCACCGATGCTCCATGACTCAGCAGGCGGCCGAAGCCAAAGCTCTCAACTTCGGTGTAGCCTTCACAAAGTATAGAGTGTTCGTGACTCCCGAGGCCGGTCTGCTGTCGTTAGATTACATCCCGATGCCTGTCGCACATTTTGATGCTAGTGTTCGACTGCCCTTGGATCCAGCTTTTGTTGACTTCCTTTCTTATAGTCGAGCTCAACTTGCGCAAATTCATCCAAATGCTGCCATGACAATAATGGCGATGATAATTTTGTGTCGCCGCCCGGGATGTGAATTCACCATGGAACTCCTCGTGCAATTTTTCTCTCCAACAGAGATGATCAAGAACTCTCTCTCTCTCCGCCCAAGGAAATTCAAGATTCATCTATTCGACTCTCCTCCCAACAAAGTCAACTGGCAGGAGAACTGGTTTATGATTGAGTCTAGGGTAGGATTTCCTTTCGGGCCTTTGATAGGGAAGTTTTTAAAATGGTCTACTCCTCCAAAGAATCCTAAGAAGAAATTCTTAGAGGAGGTTGAGAAATCACTAGGCTCTCACTACAAGAATCGGACTCATGTCTACTCTATCGACGAGTTGTTAAGTGAGGAGAGTCTTAAATGGTGTGGGATTAGTTCCGGTTTAGAAGACCGTAGGAGAGAATTAGGGTTCGGCGAGGATGAGGAGGAGAATCCCATGTGGACTCTGCATCCAGGACTAGTATTTTCCACTGAGTGTCCTGTGTGTAGTGCTCCCAATTCTCGGGGGTGTCAAACTGCTCGGGGTAGATAGATTTTTATTTTGATCAACTTCCTTTTATTGTCTTTCTAAATGTTTCGACATTTTACTTCGTGCTTCGTAGGTGCAATGCCCGATAAAAGGTTCTTCCAAAGCATCGAAGGAGCAGTTATGATATTCGTCAAACGCATCTCGAACTCCCTGCCGAAGATTCCCCCGAAACCAATTGCTATAAAAGGCAAGAAGACTGAAACGAAGTCTAGTGCTCCAGTCAAGAGTACGCAGACCGCACAGCTTGAGACTCGCTCTAAGGGTCAAGAGGGTTTGAAGTCTTCTCATCGGAGTGAATCTCAGCCGACTAGGGGTGAGAAGTCTCCTCGGGAGGAGGAGATAGAGGTTCGCAAAAGAAAACCTTAGGGGGAGGAGAGTCGTCCTGTTGAAGTTCCCGACCATGACTCTCCCCTTGAGACTTCATCTCATATTCCTCCTTTTGCGGCGGTGGTTCGGCCTTCGCAGTCGGCTTCTGTTCTTCCATCTCCGGCTTCAAATCGGTCTTCACAGCCTGCTCCTGCCAAGACTTTTACACCTACTGCTCCAGTTCCTTCTCAAAGGGATCCTCCTCTTGTCTCCACAGTTCAAACTTCATCTCAGGACAAGGGCAAGGAGGCAGAGTCGGATATTGTGCCATGGCTTTGCACAGGCTTCGTCCTCCTCTGGATTCAGTGGAAGCTGCTGCTTTGCAAGAGACAGTCATGAGGGCTACTCCCCCACTCTTTAACTTCGAATTTTCAGATGGGGAAGTGTCTTCATGTTATGGTGCCCTTCCTCTCAAACGGAGTGCTAACTCGGCAACTTTCGAGGCGGCCAGCAGGCGTCCCGCCAATGAAGTTGTCAACCGGAGCGGTGCTCTTATTTCTCGGGTAGATTTAATTTCAAACTTGTATTTTCCCGTTAGTTCTTAATTCGACTCCTGTTATGTTGACTTCGTAGCTCTCTGCTTGTCTCCTCGACCTTGGGGAGAAGTCTTTGATGTTGAATCATGAAAGGCGGAGAGCCAAGGAGTATCGGACAAGGCATGGTGTCGCGGAGTCTAAGCTTCGTATTTTGCAGCGGGACTTCGACGCTCAATCGTCGATTCCGAGGAATACTCGGAGGTCCAACGACAAGTTGGGAGACAAAGTCTATGGTCTAAAGGTCAAACTCTCTCGGTCCGATCAAAGGCTTGCGGCTGCTGAGGATCGAAGCTTGGCTCTTGAGAGGGAGGTGGCTGCACTGAAGTCGAGTTGGTCGGAGTTCGATTTGAGAATTTGGGCTTGAAGGACCAAGTGATAAGGGCAAGGACCAGTCGGGACGAAGTAGTGGCTCGACTTGCTGTTGTTCAAGAAGAGAACGATTCCTTGAAGTCGGACGAGCATAGAGACAAATTCATTGTTGGTTTCAAGTGGTCCGAGGCTTATGAGTTCGGTTTGAATGAGCGGCAGCTTAAATTCTTTGAGAAGGGTAGCATCCATATGCTTCGGCAGCTTCACCATAAGTTCGAGGATAAGAGATTTTTGTTGAAGTTTTTTTACAACGATCCTTATGCCGAAGAATGTCGTGGTGGAGCTGACTTCATTCCTTTCAAGGAGCTCGAAGAGATTAGGGAAGAGGATGTTGCTGAGGGTCGGCCAGAATGGGTACCACCACCAGCTCTTCGCCCAAATTTTTGGGACTTTATGAGGACTACTCTCAGTACTCCTGCTCTGGAGGAGGTAGTGGAAGAGGAGGGTGATGACGTTGGTGGTGACGAAGTGTTTCCCGAAACTGCTGATCCCGGTGATGAAGGAAATCTCCCTGCGCCTCATGCTTCGGATCGTGGTCCTTCTTCTTCGGCCCAAGATGCTTTGGCTCCGATTACTCAAGATGACCCCGACCCTTCGCTGTTATGACTATATGGCTTTCTTAAATTGATGTAATTGGATAGGATTTATGTACTTTCAAATTTTGTACTTATCCCAATATATAAAATTTTGAGTTTTTATTTCAACTCAACTTTGTTTTTTCCATTTTTCTTATATTTTAAAGAAAAACTGTTATATTAATTTAAGTTGTAATTCAAATCTAAAAAAACTTAAATTTAAATAAATAAAGATCGAAGCATATTCAAAAATTTCCATATGAATTCGAAATTTATTAAAATAATAAATAACTTCGCATTGAATAAATGCTTACACGAAGTACTTTTTCAAGTGGTCGATTGTCATGGATTTGGTAGAAGCATTCCATCTTGCTTCGCCAGTTTAAATGTTCCATGTCCGACTTTTTCCTTGATTAAATAAGGGCCTTCCCAATTGGGAGATAATTTATTGGCCTCAACTTGTCTTGAGGTTACTTCGATTTTGCGAAGTACCCAATCACCGATGTGTAAAGGTCGTCGAAGTATCCGTTTATCGTGATTTGCCTTCGACTTTTGTTTAAAAATTTCTGATCTCAACCTCGATGTTATTCTTCTTTCTTCTAACAAATTCAGGTCAATCTTTCTTGACTCTTGATTCCGAGTTTCATTGAACATGGAAATTCTCGTTATGGACAGTGCGAGTTTGGCTGGTGTAGCTGCCTCTAATCCATAGACCAGTGCGAAGGGTGTTTCACCTGTGAGGCCCCTAGTCGAAGTTCGTACTGTCCATAGTGCATCATTTAGCTCATCGACCCATTTATTGGATTTGTTCGCGAGGTTCTTTTTTAAGGCTGCCATGACCAATTTATTTGCTGCCTCAGCTTGTCCATTGCCTTGTGGGTGTGCAACTGATGATTTCCAATGTTTAATGTGAAGTCTGTTGCACTCCGATGTGAACTTAGTTGAGAATTGGGTTTCATGATCGGATACTATAGCTCCAAATCTGCAGAGGATATGGTCATGGAAGAAGTCGAGTACATTATCCTCGGTAGGATTGACCAAGGGTTTGGCTTCGATCCACTTTGTGAAATAATCAACTGCTACGACCCCGTACTCGAATCCACTTCTTGCCTTTGGGAACTTTCCCATGAGATCGATTCCCCACATGTCGAATGGCCACGAAGTGACTACTGGAGTTTTAGTAATTGAAGGAAGCCTCGTGGAAATCTCCATAAATTTGACACCTTCGACATCTTTGAACGAAGTCCTTTGCTTCTTGTCGATGTGTCGGCTAGTAGTAACCTTAGTGAATTACTCTTTCTGAAAGCGCTCTGGCCCTGGATGACCTCCACATACCCCTTCATGAAGCTCTTCAAGTATTGTCGTAGTCGGGTTGGGCTCTACACAACGAAGTATGGGCCTTGTAAATGATCTGCGATATAAAATGTCATCTTGGACTATATATCGAGCAGATTGTTTTCTGACTTGTCCGACCTTTGCTTCATTGTTCGGAAGTTGTCCGGTTTGGATGAACCTTTTGATGTCGTCAATCCAAGTCCCTTTCGTTAATTCGATTGTGCTGATTTGAGAAGAAAGGCATGGCGAATGACGTATTTCGATATTGATTTGCCTTTCATCGATGAACTCGCCTGAGGCAATTTTGGTCAATTCATCTACTGCAATGTTTTGCGTTCTATTGATCTTTTTCAACACGAAGTTTTTGAATTTGCTTTTCAATTGTAATGCCATCTTTGTGTACTCCTTTAAATTTTCGGAGTTCATTGCATATTCTTCGTTCACTTGATTTACCACCACTTGTGAATCGCTTCGATTTCGAGGTCAACGATCTTCGCTTCATTTGCCCAAAGCAGTCTTAGTATCGGCGCTTCATATTTGGCTTGGTTATTGGACAGAGTAAACTTGAACCTTATACTTCGCGACTCATTAAATTGTTGATTTGGTGATGTTAGAATTATCCCAACACCCGCTCCGTTTGAGTTAACAGCTCCGTCGACCGTCATGACTCATAGATCATCACTTTCTAGTCCTGTTCGACTCGGGTGTGGTCCCGATCATTTTCTTCTTCTATGAACGAAGTTTCAGCAATGAAATCAGCTAGAGCTTGTGCTTTGATTGCTGTTCGCGGAGTGAAAGTGATGTCAAGTCCGCATAGTTCGATCAACCATTTTAACATTCTGCCAGATTTGTCGAGTTTGTGGAAAATTTGTCTGAGCAGCGCGTTTGTGTAGATCGTAATTCTATGCGATTCAAAATAAGGTCTCAACTTTCTGGACACGACAACCAAAACATAAGCTAACTTCTCTATATTAGGGTAACGCGATTCCGGTCCATTAAGGACTTTGCCTAAAAAATAAACGGGGAGTTGTTTACTATCTATCTCCCTAAGTAAAACAGCAGGTACAACAAACTGGAAACAGATAAATACGGATATAATGTTTCCCCAACTACAAGGGAGCTAAGTAACGGAAGTTGCTCTAAAAAAATCATGAGCTCGCTCCACGATTGTTAGCATTCTCCCGTCCACCTAAAATCTTTCTCTATAGTTTTGAGAGCTTTAAAGAAAGGTAAACATCGTTCTGCCAGCTTTGATACAAATCTTCTCAGTGCTTGTTATGCAACCATTGAGCCTCTGGACGTCCTTGATACACTTCAGTTCGACTAGGTTTCGAAGTGCTATGAATTTCTCTGGATTAGCTTCGATCCCGCGTTCAGTCATCATGAAACCTAGGAATTTTCCAGATTTGACTCCGAAAGTGCATTTAGTCGGATTCAGCTTCAGATTGTATTTGCTCGGAGTTGCGAAAGTTTCTTCGAGGTCGGCCAGGTGAGAAATTTCGTGCTTTGTCTTGACTACCATATCATCGACATATACCTCTACATTCCTCCCAATATGTCCCTTTAGAACTTTATTTATCATCCGTTGGTAAGTCGCTCCTGCATTTTTTAGACCAAACGACATGACATTGTAGCAATAAACTGCACCATCTACTCTAAAGGACGTATGAACCCGATCTTTCGGGTTCATTTTGATTTGGTGGTAGCCAGAGAAGGCGTCCAGGAAGCTTAGGAGCCGGTACCCTGCGGTAGAGTCGACTAACGAACCGATGTGAGGCAGAGGGTAACAGTCCTTCGGACATGCTTTGTTAAAGTCGGTGAAATCCACGCACATCCTCCATTTCCCGTTGGCCTTTGTAACCATTACGACATTAGCCAGCCACGTCGGATAAGCTTCTTCCGGCCTTTTGCTGTACAAGTTGGAATGTCGGATCGATATTCAATTTATGCTCATCGACCTCTGGATCGATGCCGGACATATCTCGCATTTCTCAGGCGAAGTTCGAAGTGTGATTCTTCAAAAATGGGATCAACTCGAACTTCTGCTATTCTGGTACTTCGATGCCTATTTTTATTTTTTGGTCGGGGTAGGCATCATTTATTACTAGTTCTTCAAAGTATTCCACTTTCTTTTCCCCTTCGACCCCTTACATTATTTCCCTTTCCATCAGCCTTTGGATTCTTCTATCGATGGTCGATAGTAGTTCTACTTGACCTTGGTCCAAAATCTAGACTTCGTCAACTTCCATCTGCTGTTCCATCATCTGCTCCAAAGCTTCGCAAACCATGCCGATATCCATTGATGTCGAAGTGTTATCTTCTCTGTCTTTTCCTTTGCGGACTGTCAGCAGATAATCCAAGACTGATTTTGGATTACTTTTGATGAGCCCTACTCCATACTTCGTCGGAAACTTGACCTGTTGATGTGATATGGAGATCACTAGGTCGAATGCTGCGAGGGATGGGATTCCGAGTATAGCGTTGTAGTGGGAATCAATGTCTACAACATAGAACTTCACCTTCTCGATCCTCATCCGCTCTCTAGTCCCCATGGTGACGTTGAGTTTGATGGTTCCCTTTGCCAATGGTCCGATTTCAATTGATTGTGACTTCTTCCGAAATGAAGTGCGTCGGGTCGGCTCCGATGACTTTTGTCTAGTTTCCTCGGGGGACTGGTTATTTCTAGTCCTCTTGTAGGCTCCTCTATTTTGCTGGGGTCGAGAGGAATGATGACTTTCTCCTACTTCACAGACCGATCTTTCAGCCCGTGAAGTAGGTCTTGGATTTCTGGAGGGTAGAGGTCTCTCCGGGTTCCTTCTTGTCTGTATGCTTCTTGATAGTTCCGGCCTTACATTTGAAGGTTGTGCATAGTCATCGACAAGGAAGGCTGGTGGAGGCACATCTTGACCATGCTCACGAAACTCTGTCCGAAGTTTCAACCATTTCTTAGCTAACTCTGTTCCTTGGTTAGCCTTGTCTACCTCCTCATCGGGGTTAGGTTCAGCCACTTCAGGCTCATGCCTTGTATTTAGCTGTTCTCTCAAGTCCGAGGTTTGTCGTACGTTGAGGTGCTCACGCAGGTCCTGTGTACGGGCAGACGGTTGTGGCTCTTGTAGTTTGATCCGTTCCATGACCGAGGGCCTTTGTCCCGGTGTTTCGGGGAAAAAATGCATGTCATATCTGCGATCGGCTGGCCGTGAACTTGAGGGCCGTGAAAACTGTCTCCTTGGGTGTCTATCCTCTAAGTTGCTAGACATCTTTTAGGTTTACAAATGAGAGTATTTATGAAGGAGAAATAGGGGTTTTTCTTAAAAGAAGAAAAGACAAAGTTTGTGGATATCAATGGCAGCTTTTTTTGAACAGTGGATAAGAAAATATCCGATAAGAAAGAATCTTTCCCGGTAACGGAACCAAACCGATAATGCAAAAAATGATCGGTTAACAAACACCTACAAAACTTGACAATAAGGATAAGATTACAGTGTAATAATGGTTTGAAGGAACTATCGTTGAACTGTGGAAGAGTCTCGAGCGGTTGAATCCTACAAAACATCCCAACGGAGCTATTTCTCCATTAGAACCCTCCGATGTCAAGTTAGTCGAAAGATTCAAAGAGATCAAGAACAAACACTAGTTCATAAACCAAGGCGTGTTCTATCAAGAAGAAAATAGAAAAATGGTGTTATTTTGCATGTAAATCAACCACCGGAAAATGTGTTTAAGAACATAGAGAAAAAGTAGAAATTTGTTCTCTCTGGTAAAAAAGTATAAAATTGGAAAGAAAAAGAGAGCCTCCTCATTGATAAGGGAGTTTACCTTTTATAGGCCAACTTTCTTTTTATTTGGTGGGAGTAGGTTTAGAAATCATTACATATTTACCTTATTTGTTTGTATTAGTCAAAAGGCTATCATTATAGCCTTTTGGGTAAAGTATTTTATTAACACCTTTTAAATTCCGGAATTCAAGTTTAACATCTAAACTTTTTTTGTCACCTTAGCGACACTCAAACTTTCAAAACGTACAGATCTAGCACTTCCGTCCAGTTTGACCGTTAGGTCAATAATTTTTCTGTCAAGTCCCATTTTTCACTGTGCTGGGCAGGGGCATTTTTGTCCGCTACAGTAAATTTTTTTTTTTTCCCGACTTCTTCTCTCTCTTCTTCTTCTTTCTACTTCTTTTTTTTTTTTCAACATTTATATCTTTTAAATTTATATTTTCTTGAAAAAATCACATTTCTTTTCAAAATTCAAATATTTTTCCAAAATTTATATCTTCTTCCAAAATTCACATTTCCTTTCAAAATTTGATTTTTTTTTTATTTTTCAAAATTCAAATCTTTTTCCAAAATTTATATCTTTTAAATTTATATCTTCTTCAAAAATTCACATTTCGTTTCAAAATTTAATTTTTTTATTTTTTAAAAACTAAAAAGAAAAAAAAGTTTTGATTCACTGCAGCATCGTTTGAAATTTTAAAGAAACAAACGATGTTGCAGTGAATCGAAACTTTTTTTTCTTTTTTTTTTTTTTTTTGAGATTTCGGTGGTGAATCTGGATGTTAATTTTCCATAGTTTTTCTTGGAATTATTATTATTGCTATTAATGTTTTGTTCTTCAGTATTTGTGTTGAACTTTGTGACCTCTTCCCTTCTTTCTTGCTTACATGAACATGGAAAATATTTGAGGGTGTGATGATTTTTCTTCTTCTTCTCAAATGAGAGAATATTTTTAATAAATAATGTGTGGGAAAAGATATAAATTTTGGAAAAAGATTTGAATTTTAAAAAATAAAAAAAATTAAATTTTGAAACGAAATGTGAATTTTTGAAGAAGATATAAATTTAAAAGATATAAATTTTGGAAAAAAAGTATAAATTTTGGAAAAAGATTTGAATTTTGAAAAATAAAAAAAATCAAATTTTGAAAGGAAATGTGAATTTTAAAAGAAGATATAAATTTAAAAGATATAAATTTTGGAAAATATTTGAATTTTGAAAATTAAAAAAATTGAATTTTGAAAATAAATGTGAATTTTGGAAGAAAATATAAATTTAAAAGATATAAATTTTGGGGAAAAAAAAAAAGAGAGAGAGAGAGAGAGAGAGAAGAAGAAGACGGCAGAAAAAAAAAAAAGAAATTTTTTTTTTACTTTAGCGGACAAAAATGCCCCTGCTCAGCACAGTGAAAAAGGGGACTTGATAGAAAAAATTATTGACCTAACGGTCAAACTGGACGGAAGTGCTAGATCCGGACGTTTTGAAAGTTTGAGTGTCACTAGAGCGACAAAAAAAGTTTAGGTGTTAAACTTGGATTCCGAGATTTTAAAGGTGTTAGTAAAATACTTTACCCTAGCCTTTTTCATACGTCCAATCCCTTGGTTTTGTGTAATATTTGACCGTAGAACCGTGGGTCTTACCATTCACTTTTTTATTATATTTAAATAAGAAATCAGTGGACAGAATATACTTAGAATATTCTTTTTAGCTACGAAGTCGAGATAGCTTCATCAAATTCTCTTCGAAACTCTAGCTGATCGCTTGACTTCATGCTTCGTCTGAATGCTCAATACTTCTCTTCGAGTTTCAACTGGTCGCTAGGCTTCACGCTTCGCCCAAATACTAGACTCTTTGTTATGCTTCGCTTTGACCTGATTAACTCCGCTTTGACCAAATTATGCAAATTCCGACTTTAATTTTGTCTACGTGACATAATTTCCTTTGACACCCAAATAATAAATTTATCATTACATACCTACTAAATTTACAATTTAAAATTTAAAATACTATAGGCCAAATCAAAAACTCAAATTAATGTTTTTTATTTTCAATTACACTCAAATTATATATATAACTTTTTCTAGTTGAAATACACCCTTAATTTACCCCCACATGATGCTCCTAGACAAGATAATGCTAAATCAACTTTAACGATGGTCTAGAGCTCATGAGCGCCATGAAATAATTTCTGATATTTAGGTAAGAAATCATGCCAAATAGTTCAAGCAAATCATGCAGAATATCAATAATTGAAATGGACAGGGGACAGCCTCTGTACTCATACAAAGTTTGTCCAAAAAATATTTGATTCCCCAGTCGACTATAATAATAATAATACCCTAAATTCAGACATTAAATTGACAGCCACAACCTGACCCGTGACCCCAGGTTTTGGAAGATGGCCATCGTCCAAAAAGTCCCCTATGAATGAATCTAAGCAAGCCCTTCCGTGAATTTATTAGGTGAAAAAGAATAACTCCAACTCAAATCTATTGGACAAGTGTGCACTGTTATTTAATAGTGCCTTTACATCTATATATGAATTATTTCTATGATAATATTCACTACCTAAATGGTCACCCTTTTCATTAATTAATAATTCTTAAAGATTTCTTTTTTTCATTTTAAGGTACAATTTTAAGTTTTAAATTTACAGTCAATTTTACACTGTCTTTAACATAAAAATTGAGTCCAATAACTCTATATAACAATTATCAATATTCTTTTTTATTATTATTATTTTAACCGATGAATTTAAAAGGCACTATTAATTAAGAATGCTATGTCGTAACTTAGTTGATAGTAGTCACACTTATAACTTCCTGAAGTCATAAATTCGACACATAATAACAAAAATATATATGATTTAATGAGGTTTAAAGTTTGAGTTAGGATAGAAGAAAAAATAACTCAAATTTTTTTAAAATAAAATTTTAAAAATTAAGAATGCTATGATTGACTAAAAAGCTTAGTTATATAGAAAAATTAGTTTTGGGGGATCATATTCTAGGAAATAAATTCAACTTGAGTTGGATCATAAATAATTAGAATCTAAAATGATTATTTGTCACAATTTGGACCTTTGAATTTGTGTCACGATTATATGTTTTTTTTTTACCAAATTAGATATATTTCCAATTAATAATGAATAAAGACATTCATTTTTTATAGATTCATTCATATTTCAACTGTAGGATAAAGTATCACATTTATTCACTTAAAATATATATATATATATATATATATATATATATTATTTTACAAATTACGAAGATATATAACAATAAGAGCTACAGAAAATTTACTTACCTTTCCAATTTATTTGACAAACTTGGAGACAGCCATTCACACTCTTTTCAACACATCTCCCACCACTAAACCAAAAAAATCAACTCCCTTTTGGATCTTCAAATTCTACAATGAAGGGTTTCTACTTCTCTCTATGGTTTCTAATTTTATTCATCTCACTTCACTCAATCACAAAAGTGCGTGCAGATTCAGATTTGATAGAAAAGACTTGCAAGACAACAAAATACTATGATCTTTGTATATCATCTCTCAAATCCAGCACTAATAATACCAGTCAGCAGAAACCAGACACAGCAAAAGAATTAGCAGTGATAATGGCGAAAGTGGGAGTAGCGAATGCCACCGCTACGAATGCGTTCCTTTCCTCTCAATTACTGAGTACAACGACTGATCCACTGATGAAGAAACTCTTGAAAGAATGTGCAAACAAATATGGGTTTGCTTCTGATGCCCTTCAAGCTTCTGTTCAAGATTTGGAGAATGATTTATATGACTATGCTTATATGCATGTCATGGCTGCTGCTGATTATCCAAATGCTTGTCATAATGCCTTTAAACGTTATCCGGGTTTGTCTTATCCTTCTCAAATAGCTGTTAGGGAAGAGGGTTTAAAGCGTATTTGTATTGTGGTTATGGGAATTATAGACAATCTTGGTTGGTGATTCTATATTTCTCTTCATAATCCCATCAATTTGGTTGGTTTCTTCTTCTTTTTCTCCTTTTTCTTCCATTTTCATTTTATATGTATATATATATATATATATATATATATATATATCATATATCCCTGCCCCTTTTCAATATTTAATCTTTTTGAGTTTGAATTGATATTATTGTGCATTCATTTGTTGATTAACTTTTGAGTAAGCAACTAAAGGCAACTAGTAAAGTGAGGTTAGAGGTTCAAACGTCTATTTATATATATGTAACTGTTTAAAATTTGGGGTAAGTGTTTCCTTCTGTAAGGGACCAACTTGACTCGAACGGGGATTAATCTAGATGTAGATTTGACTTAAATGTGTCATCTCATAGTTTGATACTCATATAAAACACTCGTACCTAAAAACAAACAAAACAAAAAAAAACTTTTGAGTAAGCTGGGCCATGTAGCAGGATTTTTTTGAGTCTTTTAGTTATTTTTTTTTTTATAGTCAAAATTATTTATTATATCTTTATAATTAATATATTGGAACATTTCATTTTCAACCTATAAAATATCTAATTCATTTAAATTATTTATTTAATCTATTTTGTGTCATGATTAATTTTTAATAGAATTTAATTAATTTTAATTTAATAAAACTTTTTTCTGCACTAATAACAGTTACATGTATTATTAATAATATTCTATATCTAATATATATATATATGGATTATTCTATGTTGCTTTGCCTAATCCCATCAATTTCGTTTCTTCTTTTTTTTTTTCCCTCCTTTTTCTTCCATTTTCTTGTTATATCCCTGCCCTTATCAATATTATTAATCATTTTGAGTCTGAATTCATATTACTTGTTGATTAATTTTTGAGTATCTAATAATTTATTTCCATTTTACAAAGATTTTAAAAAAAAAAATCACATCCTTGTTTATCTAATCGAAAATTTGTAATTTTTCAGAATATCTGATTTCTAGATTGTATTATATATATATATATATATATATATTTGTTTCAATAATTGATTCGTCAAAAAAAGAAAAAAGAAAAAGAAAAATGTTTCAATAATTTGCTCAAATTTCAATGATGTGTTTATTTTTTGTACGTGAAGTGAATGTTCGTACTTCATCTGCTTTACCATCTTTCACGGTCTGACAATTATCGGGGAAATTAAAGAATTGTTAAATTTATTTTAAAAATATCACAAAAACAAAAATCAAACATATTAAAATATTTCATTATTTATTGAAAAAAAATATATATATGAGTGGATAATTATCAAATTGAATCACTTAAAAATTTTCAAATATTTGAATTGGTACTAATTTTGTTTTTTTTTTTTTTTTTTTTGGATGCCTTATATAACTTCAATAAACCAAATCAAACTTTCTTACCTATAATTAATTTGGATAAAACATTATGGATAAATTAATAAATATAAGTAAAATTAAACTTAATGAAGCATAGAGGGTGAGAGCAATAGACAATTTCATAAAGTAAAATAGAAAAGGAAAAAAAATGGAGATGATGATATTAGAGAAGTTAACAAAAATAATAAATTGTCATTTGGAAAAAGAATTATTTTTAGAAGTAAGTCTTATTCAATTATGTACAACCAAATTTCCTCCAATTGAGAGAAAAACAAGACTATAAGAAATAAAAAATAATAAATTGAATTAGAATAAATTATAACATATACATGAATAAATACATAATATATACTAAGTAATAAAAAAAAATTATGTATGAGAGGACAAGTGGAGAAAAAAGTAGGCTTTAGAAAAATATATAGATAAATAATTCACGCATTCTACAGATTAATTAAATTAATTAAATAAAGTAGAAAAGATGAACAAAGTGTAAAGTTGTAAAAGTTGAATAAAGAAGTTAAATGGATTAAATTATAAAGAAAATGAAAGTTAAATCACTGAATAATAATAATAATAAAGGAATGTTAAAGAGTATAGAGAAGGACAAAAAAGCCAAAAATGTTCATATTATTTACCTAATAACCATTTGAAAATATTTCTTTAAGTCTTCTTAGGATCTTATATAGTATTAGTTAAATATACTGTCCTTAGGTTGTAATATATTACAAATTTTTATTTTTTTAATTTATCCTAATTTTTTTTTTAAAATTCAATTTATAAATTATTTTTCTTTATAAATTTTAACTTTTAATATTTTAAAAAGATATATTATGAATGTAGATAATATATATATATATATATATATATATAAATTATAAATCTATTTATTATGTCAATTTCTATTGAACAACTCCATATGATCCATATTTCTTTATTTCTCTAATTTCTTAGTCTCTCTATGATTTTATCCTTATAAATAAAGGGTTTTTATAGAAAGATTATACACAAGTGTTGTAGAAGAGTAATACATTAATAAAATTACTCTCTATATTTTCTACCTTCTATTTTCTCCTTATTATTAGTTTTATAATAGGTTTCACACTTGTAAACATTCAGAAGGAAAGAAAACATTGAACAATGGAGTTTGTGTTAAAGGGAGTAATGATGATACCTCTGTGTTTGATTATTATGGAATTTTGAGAGAAATTGTTGAACTTCAATTGCCCGGTGATCTCAACCAAAATATCCTCCTTTTCAAATGTGATTGGTTTGATCTAACACAAAATTTAGGTGTTAGGATTCATCTTCAGTACAAGCTTATTGATATTAACCAAGAGAGGAGGTATCCAAAATATGATCCATTTGTATTAGCTCAACAAGCTACTCAAGTTTACTATGCAAGTTATCCAGGGAGTAAAAGATCACGTTGTGATTGGTTTTCGTTTGTAAAACTAAACCTCGACATGTGGTTGATGTACTTGCTTATCAAGAGGATGTAGGTGATGATGAGGCAATGATGATAACAAATGAGATTTCTCAAATGGAAGATTTGACATATGAATCTAATGAAATTCAAATGGTGGACATTGATGAAAATCAAACTGAGAATTTGACACCAAGTGTTGAAGACGAAGTTGAATATTGGACAACCGATTCCAAACTAATAAAATTGATGATGATTCTTTATCGACAATGATTCTTTATCACATGAAAATTCTTCATGAGATGAAGATTATTAATTAGAGGAAGATTTTAAGCACTGTTAGTTCTGGAAGCATTATTAATTATCTAATTTATTTATTTTAATATTATAATATTGATCTTTTTTAATCATTAACTTTGTATTTGGAGGAATAAGTGATAATATGCATACTTCGTCTAGTCCGAGAATACCTGTACCTCAAGAAAGTTTAAGTCCTGGCATGCAGATAATAATGTACATCCTCGTACAAGGCATTCATCGGTTGATTCAACTGCTATTTCCACAGGAAACTTGAGATCCTCGACCACTTATACGACCACGAGGTTTTCGGTATTTATAACTTTCTTAACATATAAATATACTTTTAAATGGTTTATTACTTTTGTTCGATTGAATCAATCTCTAGTTACTTTTATTTCTTATCCATTTGATCTTCTGGATAGATCTTGTATTTTGGTTCTTCTTGATTGATTTGATATTTTTAAGTTGAGTATTTTAATTTCTTTTTTAGCCTATTTTGATTTATACTTGAGTTGATTATTGTTGATCTTAGAATGTTCTTGTTCTTGTTCTTGTTCTTATTTTAGTACTTGTCTTGGAAATTTGAGTTATTAGAGATTTATTTTCAATTCATATCTTATTTCATGTTCTTAGGATTCCTTTTATCTAGTTGATTTTGTAGATTATATGATAGTTTAGATGCCTTTAGTTCCATGTTTTATGCCATGATCTTATTAGTCTTTTGGATAGTTTAGATTCCTTAGAATAGCTTATCTTTAGTTGTTTTGATTAGTTAGTTTATAGTTCTTTATTTTCATGTCCTTAGGAATTCATTAGCTTCCTAAGAATTCTAGTATCTATTACAACTAACTACAATAATATATTCTTTCAAAAAAAAAAAAACTACAATAATATAATAATTGTAGAATCAAATATATAATAATATATATATATACATACAAATAGGTGGTGACCACTAAAGGTAAAAGTGGGTAAAGATCAACGAGATATATATATATATTTTTTTTTTTTCTCAAATACTATAAAGTAGAGAAAATAATAAATAAAGAAAAATGGAGAGGAAAAAAAAAAGAAAAAAAAAACAAAAGAGAGAGAAAGGAAGTAGATAAAAAATTTATGTATAGGGAACAGTTGTCGGCAAGGGTACGAGGTTTATGTGGGCTCATGAGGGGCTAGAGAGTGACGTGGTCGCTTCTTCTCCTTTCGTACCAGAATTCTACTCTTTTATACTTGTTGTAATAGATACTAGTAGCTTTACTTTGTATTTTCTCTATTTTTACAAAACTTTCTAGTAGCTAACTCTCCCTTTCCTCTGTTTTAATTCAAAATCCCAATAGCTTTGTATAGTGTTTCTCTGTTTGCTCCTCTGTTTCTTTCGGAGTTGCATGCCTTCTTCTATTTTTGCTTCCATTTCAATTGCATTCTTTTTCCAATTTATTTCAATTAACTTTTGCATGCTTTTCATTTTTAATTCTTCAATCCTCCAATTTTTATTCTTTAAATTCCTTCATTGCATCCTTCTTTAATTAATTTCTTCACTTCATTCATTTGCATGCATTTTCATTTCTTCCTTTATTTCATTTTTCTTTTTGTTTTCCTTTTCTTTTCTTATTTCATTTTGTTTAGGATTTTATTTAGTTTACTTGATTTTCTTGGTTTATTTTATAAGTTTGAAGGGTCCAAAAATTGTGTTCATACAATTACACAATCTTTCAAGGCTCAATTCGTAGGACCATGGCCCACTTTTTTAGATGTGCCCAACCAAATGAAAGACATTTGGTTTCAAACTTTTAGCGTAAGTGATGTTATTTTCTATAATTCATTTACATAAAGAATTTTGTTATTGGAAAATCATTTAATCCTTTTAAATGTCTTACTAATATCATATTTTTAATTTAATTTAAATAATTTTATATATTTTGTAGAGATCATTTCGATGGGAAAAACATGATAGTGCATTGATACGAAGAAATTGGAAGAAGATTTGTCGAAGAAGACTATCTAATCATCTTGCTTAAGATAGAGAGAGGTTTACAAATTCTTGTCCTACATGGATAGATTTACAACACTTGAGGCAACTTCTTTCACATTGGAACAGTGAATAATTTAAGAGAATCTCGGCTGCTGCTAAAAGAAATAGGTCTTTAGTTGGTCCTAGCACTACTTGGTGGATCAATTTCCTTTACAAAACATGGAAGATCGTGGGTTAGTAATTAATTTCCCCGACTTTCATGAGGCTTTGTGTGTATATATATATATATATATATATATATTTATATATATATATATATATATATATATTATCATATTTTGTATGAAATCATGTTAGTTTATATGGTCTTGGAAGTTCTAGTTCGTTGTGGTTGTGGCATTGAATTGAATTTATTTTTGAACTTGAGATTTGATTGATATGATGTTGATATATGAATGCAGTCCATTGTTCCATGATTTGTTTTTTACGTATAAGCTGTAATTGTGCTTTTATTTGATTGGATATTCCACGTATATCCGTAATTGCATTTTTGTTGGATTGGATGCTCCAAGTATAGTTGTAATTGTGCTTTTATTTGATTGGATATTACACGTATATATGTAATTGTATTTTTGTTGGATTGGATGCTCCAAGTATAGTTGTAATTGTGCTTTTGTTGGATTGTTGTTGAAGAGATTTTTCTTCTCTTTTTTGAGTAATACATCTACAAGAATATGAACCAACTTTTGACTATAGCGAAATTTTTAAATGTTTGCATATTTCAATCTAGGCCAAACAATGGCGAGTTTATCAATGAACGCTCCAAGAAGGCATTGGTAATATTCTCTTAAACTTTTATATATCATGATTACTGTTTATATTTATTTCTAGCATTAATTTGATTGGTTTTATGTATTTCCTCATATTTATATAAATATGTTTTTTTTACATCGTTTTAATTATGTATATACATTTTTTAGGAGGACTTCACTCGACTTAAAGAGCATTATTCACATGTTTCATCATCCTCGGCTCGCTTGAGAGTTCTACCATTCCTAATGATAAAGAGTTGTTTGTTGAAGCATGTGGTGGTTTCAAAAAGGGTTTAGCTTTTGGCTTGGGATCAAAATCTCCTCTAGTAAAGTCTCAATTAAATGAGCTTACAAGTACTACACCAACAATGATTGAGCTTGCACACAAAGTAGCTGAATTGAAAGAAAGGGTCAAGGAGAAGGATAATAGATATCATGAATTAGAAAAAAAAGTATCAAGATATGAAGATGTTCGCAATTACTTAAAGCAAATTGCGGAACATATTGGATCATCATCATTACCACCCAGTTCGTCGACTCTATTTGCCGATGAAGGTAATGATCATACTCTAGCCGACAATCCGTCATGATCCACGAGTCTTTTTTATATCACTTTTTCATTGAGATATTTTGAGAATGACATTTTAGAATGTTTGTTGTATGAAATTGATATATTATTACTACAATGACATTTTGGAATGTTTTTTTGTATGGAATTTATATATGATTAATGTAATGACATTTTAGAATGTTTTATTTTTTGGGTTTTTTATATATGTTTTAATTTAGTTAGAGTTAAATTGTTTTTTATATATATTTAAATAAATTTCCAAATTTTTAATAAATAATTTTATACAATTATTAAATAAAAAATAAATTAATTTAAATTTGTAAAAAAAAATTACTTACGCCAAATCGGTCGCAAATCGGTCGCAAATTGCAACGGCTTTTTTCCATCACAAATCCATCGCTGGATTTCCGATCGGTCGCTATTAGCGACGGGATTTTTTGCGATGGCCAAATATGTCACAAAACCGTTGCAAATCGCAATTTGCGACGGATTTGCGACTAATTTGATCGTCGCAAATCTTGATTTTTCTAGTAGTGGGATTTAAAATATGAAGATTACATAATGCTATGAACGTAAAAATTCCTATAAACTAGGAACTCTAGAAACCAACTAACGGAACATGCCTAAAGATATGCCGAGAATGAGATAATGGTAGAAAATGTGATAATGCTAGTTCCTGTAGAGTAGGTCAATTATTTTTACACATCCAACCTTGAGAATCAATGCCTAGTTCTTCAAGAAATTTTGTTTTTTATTTTCAATTACACTCAAATTATATATATAACTTTTTCTAGTTGAAATACACCCTTAATTTACCCCCACATGATGCTCCTAGACAAGATAATGCTAAATCAACTTTAACGATGGTCTAGAGCTCATGAGCGCCATGAAATAATTTCTGATATTTAGGTAAGAAATCATGCCAAATAGTTCAAGCAAATCATGCAGAATATCAATAATTGAAATGGACAGGGGACAGCCTCTGTACTCATACAAAGTTTGTCCAAAAAATATTTGATTCCCCAGTCGACTATAATAATAATAATACCCTAAATTCAGACATTAAATTGACAGCCACAACCTGACCCGTGACCCCAGGTTTTGGAAGATGGCCATCGTCCAAAAAGTCCCCTATGAATGAATCTAAGCAAGCCCTTCCGTGAATTTATTAGGTGAAAAAGAATAACTCCAACTCAAATCTATTGGACAAGTGTGCACTGTTATTTAATAGTGCCTTTACATCTATATATGAATTATTTCTATGATAATATTCACTACCTAAATGGTCACCCTTTTCATTAATTAATAATTCTTAAAGATTTCTTTTTTTTTTAATTTAAGGTACAATTTTAAGTTTTAAATTTACAGTCAATTTTACACTGTCTTTAACATAAAAATTGAGTCCAATAACTCTATATAACAATTATCAATATTCTTTTTTATTATTATTATTTTAACCGATGAATTTAAAAGGCACTATTAATTAAGAATGCTATGTCGTAACTTAGTTGATAGTAGTCTCACTTATAACTTCCGGAAGTCATAAATTCGACACATAATAACAAAAATATATATGATTTAATGAGGTTTAAAGTTTGAGTTAGGATAGAAGAAAAAATAACTCAAATTTTTTTAAAATAAAATTTTAAAAATTAAGAATGCTATGATTGACTAAAAAGCTTAGTTATATAGAAAAATTAGTTTTGGGGGATCATATTCTAGGAAATAAATTCAACTTGAGTTGGATCATAAATAATTAGAATCTAAAATGATTATTTGTCACAATTTGGACCTTTGAATTTGTGTCACGATTATATGTTTTTTTTTTTCCAAATTAGATATATTTCCAATTAATAATGAATAAAGACATTCATTTTTTATAGATTCATTCATATTTCAACTGTAGGATAAAGTATCACATTTATTCACTTAAAATATATATATATATATATATATATATATATATGTATACAAATTACGAAGATATATAACAATAAGAGCTACAGAAAATTTACTTACCTTTCCAATTTATTTGACAAACTTGGAGACAGCCATTCACACTCTTTTCAACACATCTCCCACCACTAAACCAAAAAAATCAACTCCCTTTTGGATCTTCAAATTCTACAATGAAGGGTTTCTACTTCTCTCTATGGTTTCTAATTTTATTCATCTCACTTCACTCAATCACAAAAGTGCGTGCAGATTCAGATTTGATAGAAAAGACTTGCAAGACAACAAAATACTATGATCTTTGTATATCATCTCTCAAATCCAGCACTAATAATACCAGTCAGCAGAAACCAGACACAGCAAAAGAATTAGCAGTGATAATGGCGAAAGTGGGAGTAGCGAATGCCACCGCTACGAATGCGTTCCTTTCCTCTCAATTACTGAGTACAACGACTGATCCACTGATGAAGAAACTCTTGAAAGAATGTGCAAACAAATATGGGTTTGCTTCTGATGCCCTTCAAGCTTCTGTTCAAGATTTGGAGAATGATTTATATGACTATGCTTATATGCATGTCATGGCTGCTGCTGATTATCCAAATGCTTGTCATAATGCCTTTAAACGTTATCCGGGTTTGTCTTATCCTTCTCAAATAGCTGTTAGGGAAGAGGGTTTAAAGCGTATTTGTATTGTGGTTATGGGAATTATAGACAATCTTGGTTGGTGATTCTATATTTCTCTTCATAATCCCATCAATTTGGTTGGTTTCTTCTTCTTTTTCTCCTTTTTTTCCTTTTCCATTTTCATTTTATATGTATATATATATATATATATATATATATCATATATCCCTGCCCCTTTTCAATATTTAATCTTTTTGAGTTTGAATTGATATTATTGTGCATTCATTTGTTGATTAACTTTTGAGTAAGCAACTAAAGGCAACTAGTAAAGTGAGGTTAGAGGTTCAAACGTCTATTTATATATGTAGCTATTTAAAATTTGGGGTAAGTGTTTCCTTCTGTAAGGGACCAACTTGACTCGAACGGGGATTAATCTAGATGTAGATTTGACTTAAATGTGTCATCTCATAGTTTGATACTCATATAAAACACTCGTACCTAAAAACAAACAAAACAAAAAAAAACTTTTGAGTAAGCTGGGCCATGTAGCAGGATTTTTTTGAGTCTTTTAGTTATTTTTTTTTTTATAGTCAAAATTATTTATTATATCTTTATAATTAATATATTGGAACATTTCATTTTCAACCTATAAAATATCTAATTCATTTAAATTATTTATTTAATCTATTTTGTGTCATGATTAATTTTTAATAGAATTTAATTAATTTTAATTTAATAAAACTTTTTTCTGCACTAATAACAGTTACATGTATTATTAATAATATTCTATATCTAATATATATATATGGATTATTCTATGTTGCTTTGCCTAATCCCATCAATTTCGTTTCTTCTTTTTTTTTTTTTCCTTTTTCTTCCATTTTCTTGTTATATCCCTGCCCTTATCAATATTATTAATCATTTTGAGTCTGAATTCATATTACTTGTTGATTAATTTTTGAGTATCTAATAATTTATTTCCATTTTACAAAGATTTTAAAAAAAAAAATCACATCCTTGTTTATCTAATCGAAAATTTGTAATTTTTCAGAATATCTGATTTCTAGATTGTATTATATATATATATATATATATATATATAATTGTTTCAATAATTGATTCGTCAAAAAAAAAAAAAAAAAAAAAAAAAATGTTTCAATAATTTGCTCAAATTTCAATGATGTGTTTATTTTTTGTACGTGAAGTGAATGTTCGTACTTCATCTGCTTTACCATCTTTCACGGTCTGACAATTATCGGGGAAATTAAAGAATTGTTAAATTTATTTTAAAAAATATCACAAAAACAAAAATCAAACATATTAAAATATTTCATTATTTATTGAAAAAAAATATATATATATGAGTGGATAATTATCAAATTGAATCACTTAAAAATTTTCAAATATTTGAATTGGTACTAATTTTTTTTTTTTTTTTTTTTTTTTGGATGCCTTATATAACTTCAATAAACCAAATCAAACTTTCTTACCTATAATTAATTTGGATAAAACATTATGGATAAATTAATAAATATAAGTAAAATTAAACTTAATGAAGCATAGAGGGTGAGAGCAATAGACAATTTCATAAAGTAAAATAGAAAAGGAAAAAAAATGGAGATGATGATATTAGAGAAGTTAACAAAAATAATAAATTGTCATTTGGAAAAAGAATTATTTTTAGAAGTAAGTCTTATTCAATTATGTACAACCAAATTTCCTCCAATTGAGAGAAAAACAAGACTATAAGAAATAAAAAATAATAAATTGAATTAGAATAAATTATAACATATACATGAATAAATACATAATATATACTAAGTAATAAAAAAAATTTAATGTATGAGAGGACAAGTGGAGAAAAAAGTAGGCTTTAGAAAAATATATAGATAAATAATTCACGCATTCTACAGATTAATTAAATTAATTAAATAAAGTAGAAAAAGAACAAAGTGTAAAGTTGTAAAAGTTGAATAAAGAAGTTAAATGGATTAAATTATAAAGAAAATGAAAGTTAAATCACTGAATAATAATAATAATAAAGGAATGTTAAAGAGTATAGAGAAGGACAAAAAAGCCAAAAATGTTCATATTATTTACCTAATAGCCATTTGAAAATATTTCTTTAAGTCTTCTTAGGATCTTATATAGTATTAGTTAAACATACTGTCCTTAGGTTGTAATATATTACAAATTTTTATTTTTTTATTTATCCTAATTTTTTTTTTAAAATTCAATTTATAAATTATTTTTCTTTATAAATTTTAACTTTTAATATTTTAAAAAGATATATTATGAATGTAGATAATATATATATATATATATATATATATAAATTATAAATCTATTTATTATGTCAATTTCTATTGAACAACTCCATATGATCCATATTTCTTTATTTCTCTAATTTCTTAGTCTCTCTATGATTTTATCCTTATAAATAAAGGGTTTTTATAGAAAGATTATACACAAGTGTTGTAGAAGAGTAATACATTAATAAAATTACTCTCTATATTTTCTACCTTCTATTTTCTCCTTATTATTAGTTTTATAATAGGTTTCACACTTGTAAACATTCAGAAGGAAAGAAAACATTGAACAATGGAGTTTGTGTTAAAGGGAGTAATGATGATACCTCTGTGTTTGATTATTATGGAATTTTGAGAGAAATTGTTGAACTTCAATTGCCCGGTGATCTCAACCAAAATATCCTCCTTTTCAAATGTGATTGGTTTGATCTAACACGAAATTTAGGTGTTAGGATTCATCTTCAGTACAAGCTTATTGATATTAACCAGAAGAGGAGGTATCCAAAATATGATCCATTTGTATTAGCTCAACAAGCTACTCAAGTTTACTATGCAAGTTATCCAGGGAGTAAAAGATCACGTTGTGATTGGTTTTCAGTTTGTAAAACTAAACCTCGACATGTGGTTGATGTACTTGCTTATCAAGAGGATGTAGGTGATGATGAGGCAATGATGATAACAAATGAGATTTCTCAAATGGAAGATTTGACATATGAATCTAATGAAATTCAAATGGTGGACATTGATGAAAATCAAACCGAGAATTTGACACCAAGTGTTGAAGACGAAGTTGAATATTGGACAACCGATTCTGAAACTAATAAAATTGATGATGATTCTTTATCAGACAATGATTCTTTATCACATGAAAATTCTTCATGAGATGAAGATTATTAATTAGAGGAAGATTTTAAGCACTGTTAGTTCTGGAAGCATTATTAATTATCTAATTTATTTATTTTAATATTATAATATTGATCTTTTTAATCATTAACTTTGTATTTGGAGGAATAAGTGATAATATGCATACTTCGTCTAGTCCGAGAATACCTGTACCTCAAGAAAGTTTAAGTCCTGGCATGCAGGATAATGTACATCCTCGTACAAGGCATTCATCGGTTGATTCAACTGCTATTTCCACAGAAACTTCAGATCCTCGACCACTTATACGACCACGAGGTTTTCGGTATTTATAACTTTCTTAACATATAAATATACTTTTAAATGGTTTATTACTTTTGTTCGATTGAATCAATCTCTAGTTACTTTTATTTCTTATCCATTTGATCTTCCGGATAGATCTTGTATTTTGGTTCTTCTTGATTGATTTGATATTTTTAAGTTGAGTATTTTAATTTCTTTTTAGCCTATTTTGATTTATACTTGAGTTGATTATTGTTGATCTTAGAATGTTCTTGTTCTTGTTCTTGTTCTTATTTTAGTACTTGTCTTGGAAATTTGAGTTATTAGAGATTTATTTTCAATTCATATCTTATTTCATGTTCTTAGGATTCCTTTTATCTAGTTGATTTTGTAGATTATATGATAGTTTAGATGCCTTTAGTTCCATGTTTTATGCCATGATCTTATTAGTCTTTTGGATAGTTTAGATTCCTTAGAATAGCTTATCTTTAGTTGTTTTGATTAGTTAGTTTATAGTTCTTTATTTTCATGTCCTTAGGAATTCATTAGCTTCCTAAGAATTCTAGTATCTATTACAACTAACTACAATAATATATTCTTTCAAAAAAAAAAAAACTACAATAATATAATAATTGTAGAATCAAATATATAATAATATATATATATACATACAAATAGGTGGTGACCACTAAAGGTAAAAGTGGGTAAAGATCAACGAGATATATATATATATTTTTTTTTTCTCAAATACTATAAAGTAGAGAAAATAATAAATAAAGAAAAATGGAGAGGAAAAAGAAAAGAAAAAAAAAAACAAAAGAGAGAGAAAGGAAGTAGATAAAAAATTTATGTATAGGGAACAGTTGTCGGCAAGGGTACGAGGTTTATGTGGGCTCATGAGGGGCTAGAGAGTGACGTGGTCGCTTCTTCTCCTTTCGTACCAGAATTCTACTCTTTTATACTTGTTGTAATAGATACTAGTAGCTTTACTTTGTATTTTCTCTATTTTTACAAAACTTTCTAGTAGCTAACTCTCCCTTTCCTCTGTTTTAATTCAAAATCCCAATAGCTTTGTATAGTGTTTCTCTGTTTGCTCCTCTGTTTCTTTCGGAGTTGCATGCCTTCTTCTATTTTTGCTTCCATTTCAATTGCATTCTTTTTCCAATTTATTTCAATTAACTTTTGCATGCTTTTCATTTTTAATTCTTCAATCCTCCAATTTTTATTCTTTAAATTCCTTCATTGCATCCTTCTTTAATTAATTTCTTCACTTCATTCATTTGCATGCATTTTCATTTCTTCCTTTATTTCATTTTTCTTTTTGTTTTCCTTTTCTTTTCTTATTTCATTTTGTTTAGGATTTTATTTAGTTTACTTGATTTTCTTGGTTTATTTTATAAGTTTGAAGGGTCCAAAAATTGTGTTCATACAATTACACAATCTTTCAAGGCTCAATTCGTAGGACCATGGCCCACTTTTTTAGATGTGCCCAACCAAATGAAAGACATTTGGTTTCAAACTTTTAGCGTAAGTGATGTTATTTTCTATAATTCATTTACATAAAGAATTTTGTTATTGGAAAATCATTTAATCCTTTTAAATGTCTTACTAATATCATATTTTTAATTTAATTTAAATAATTTTATATATTTTGTAGAGATCATTTCGATGGGAAAAACATGATAGTGCATTGATACGAAGAAATTGGAAGAAGATTTGTCGAAGAAGACTATCTAATCATCTTGCTTAAGATAGAGAGAGGTTTACAAATTCTTGTCCTACATGGATAGATTTACAACACTTGAGGCAACTTCTTTCACATTGGAACAATGAATAATTTAAGAGAATCTCGGCTGCTTGCTAAAAGAAATAGGTCTTTAGTTGGTCCTAGCACTACTGGTGGATCAATTTCCTTTACAGAACATGAAGATCGTGCGGTTAGTAATTAATTTCCCCGACTTTCATGAGGCTTTGTGTGTATATATATATATATATATATATAAAAAAAAAATATATATATATATATATATTATCATATTTTGTATGAAATCATGTTAGTTTATATGGTCTTGGAAGTTCTAGTTCGTTGTGGTTGTGGCATTGAATTGAATTTATTTTTGAACTTGAGATTTGATTGATATGATGTTGATATATGAATGCAGTCCATTGTTCCATGATTTGTTTTTTACGTATAGCTGTAATTGTGCTTTTATTTGATTGGATATTCCACGTATATCCGTAATTGCATTTTTGTTGGATTGATGCTCCAAGTATAGTTGTAATTGTGCTTTTATTTGATTGGATATTACACGTATATATGTAATTGTATTTTTGTTGGATTGGATGCTCCAAGTATAGTTGTAATTGTGCTTTTGTTGGATTGTTGTTGAAGAGATTTTTCTTCTCTTTTTTGAGTAATACATCTACAAGAATATGGACCAACTTTTGACTATAGCGAAATTTTTAAATGTTTGCATATTTCAATCTAGGCCAAACAATGGCGAGTTTATCAATGAACGCTCCAAGAAGGCATTGGTAATATTCTCTTAAACTTTTATATATCATGATTACTGTTTATATTTATTTCTAGCATTAATTTGATTGGTTTTATGTATTTCCTCATATTTATATAAATATGTTTTTTTTACATCGTTTTAATTATGTATATACATTTTTTAGGAGGACTTCACTCGACTTAAAGAGCATTATTCACATGTTTCATCATCCTCGGGCTCTGTTGAGAGTTCTACCATTCCTAATGATAAAGAGTTGTTTGTTGAAGCATGTGGTGGTTTCAAAAAGGGTTTAGCTTTTGGCTTGGGATCAAAATCTCCTCTAGTAAAGTCTCAATTAAATGAGCTTACAAGTACTACACCAACAATGATTGAGCTTGCACACAAAGTAGCTGAATTGAAAGAAAGGGTCAAGGAGAAGGATAATAGATATCATGAATTAGAAAAAAAAGTATCAAGATATGAAGATGTTCGCAATTACTTAAAGCAAATTGCGGAACATACTGGATCATCATCATTACCACCAGTTCCGTCGACTCTATTTGCTGATGAAGGTAATGATCATACTCTAGCCGACAATCCGTCATGATCCACGAGTCTTTTTTATATCACTTTTTCATTGAGATATTTTGAGAATGACATTTTAGAATGTTTGTTGTATGAAATTGATATATTATTACTACAATGACATTTTGGAATGTTTTTTTGTATGGAATTTATATATGATTAATGTAATGACATTTTAGAATGTTTTATTTTTTGGGTTTTTTATATATGTTTTAATTTAGTTAGAGTTAAATTGTTTTTTATATATATTTAAATAAATTTCCAAATTTTTAATAAATAATTTTATACAATTATTAAATAAAAAATAAATTAATTTAAATTTGTAAAAAAAAATTGCTACGGCCAAATCGGTCGCAAATCGGTCGCAAATTGCAACGGCTTTTTTCCATCACAAATCCATCGCTGGATTTCCGATCGGTCGCTATTAGCGACGGGATTTTTTGCGATGGCCAAATATGTCACAAAACCGTCGCAAATCGCAATTTGCGACGGATTTGCGACTAATTTGATCGTCGCAAATCTTGATTTTTCTAGTAGTGGGATTTAAATACTGAAGATTACATAATGCTATGAACAGAAAATTCCTATAAACTAGGAACTCTAGAAACCAACTAACAGAACATGCCTAAAGATATGCTGAGAATGAGATAATGGTAGAAAATGTGATAATGCTAGTTCCTGTAGAGTAGGTCAATTATTTTTACACATCCAACCTTGAGAATCAATGCCTAGTTCTTCAAGAAATTTATTTTGCCACAACAATTCACATACTCAAAGTTTTCATCACCTTTCTCTGTAATTTCCAAAATATGTTGTTCCTCTATTGGAACAGAATTTTCATCACCTTTCTCTGTAATTTCCGGAATATGTTTTCCTCTCTTGGAACAATAATATTTTCATGCAACAAAAAAAAAAGATTAATCACTTTACTATATTTCTCCCCTTGAAGTGAAGAATCTACAGAATAGAAAAACTTATTTTCATGGAAGATAACATCCATAGATACATGAAGTCTCTTAGTAGAAGGATTCATAGCATTTGTACCATTTTGATAAGTACCATATCCTACAAAAATGCATTTTAAAGCTTGAGATTCCAACTTATTTTGTTGATGAGGGTGTAAATGAATGTAAACAACACATCCAAATATTTTGGCGAGAGCTAGAAGATCCTCTGAATTTCCAAATTAATTTCCAAAGGAGAGAGCTAGAAGCTTCCCGATATACACACAACAACGAGTGTACATATGATGTGGAGAATAAACCTATAGAAGATAGTGTCCAAAGGGGATTGTCCCACATGTCAGCCCCCTAACACAACACCAAGTTATCAAATTCAACTAACACCTCTTGAGGTAGAATTAAGCAAAGCTAATGAAGCTACCAACCGCTGCGAGCACTCCAAAGGTTATGAACTAATAAGTCCCTCAATTGCACTGGTATCTATTGAGTCACCACAGACCTGAGTGGACAGTCAAGCACCCACGAGTCATCCCAGAATCGGATTTCTAGACCGTTCCCCAACTTCCAGCGAATACCCCTCCTAATAATATCTTCAATTTGTGTTAACCCTCTCCATGACAACATAAGTTGAGTAGTTCTAGGATTGCACAAACCCTTCCAGCCACCATATTTATGCCGGAAAGAAAATGCTGAGAATATCGGGTTTAGAGACAAGTCTCCTCCCCAACTTAGCAAGCAATGTTTGGTTAACCTCCCTTAGTTGTGGAAGTCCTAAACCCCTCAATTGTTTAGGAGTACAAATCTTAGTCCAGCTAAAAGTATGCAACCTTCTTTCCCCAACTGTTTCTCCCAAAAAAAAAACCTACAATACAACTTCTCCACTTCTTGTACAATAGCAGCGAGTAAGAGCATCGTTTGCATGGTATAAATTGGTATAGCCATGAGAGTGAACTGAATCAACAGTAACCTAGTAGCTCGGGATAATTACTTCATCTTCCATGTGGCCAGACGTTTCCTCACTCGATCCACCACATAAAGATAGGTGGACTTACAAATCCTACCATGATGATAGATACCCCAAGATATGTGCCAAGGTTGGTGGTCATCGTGACACCAAAGCTATGACAAATGGTGTTTCGCAAATAGCTCGGAGTATTGGGTGAAAAAAAAATGAACGATTTATTATAGTTGATCTTTTGACCCGATTCCGAGTAGAATTCCTTAAGGATATGTTCCATTACACAAGCATGTGAGAAAGTGGCTTCTCCAAAGAGCAACAAATCGTCTGCAAAGAAGAGGTGGGATAAATTCGGCCCTTCCTTAGACATCCGAACTGGTTTCCAATGTTAACTGGTGACTGCCTTAGTAATTTTCTAGTGAAGTACCTCCATCCACAAGATAAAAAGGTAAGGTGAGAGTGAGTCTCCTTGGCGGAGGCCTCATGATGGATTGAAAGCTTCCAAAGCTTCGCCATTCCAACATACTCGGAGGGAGACCGAAGTAATGATATCCATAGTCAAGCTAATCAAGTGATTCTTGAAGCCCGAGACGCCTAAAACATGACGTAAGAAAACCCAATGAACACGGTCATAGGCCTTTTCAAGATCCACTTTAAGAATCATGCTCGTATGTTCTCCCTTTCTAAGCTTGAGAGGATAAACCAATTCCTAGGAAATTTGAATATTACTGGTAGCCAACCTCCCGGGAATAAAACTAGACTAACAATTGCTCGTTAATTTTTGCATAAAGGTTGAAGTTGATTTACTGGAATCTTAGAGAAAATCTTTTTAATCACATTACATAGAGAGATCGGTCGGAATTGAGATGGATGATTTGGGTTGTCCACTTTATATGAGAGTCTCATTAGACTCCTTAGGTACTCTTCCTGTTCGAAATGCTCTTTGTACAAATTCAACAATCGAACTTCCAACCATTGGCCACTTCAAATTAGTAGGGAAGAGAAAATATATATTATGGTAAACTATTTTGGTGACACCCCTTAGATACCAAAATTCAAGTTTAGCACCTCAAAAATTTTTTGTTAACAAAGTGTCCTCCAAGTTTTAAAACGTTCCACACTACATGCCCTTCTGTCAATTTTGACCATTAGGTCAGATTTTTTACTGTTAGTCAACTATTTTTACTGTTTTGGGCAAGGACATCTATTACTTAAAAAAATAAACCATAATTTTTTATAAAGGGTAATTTTGTAATTTAAATAAAATCAAATCTAAAAGCCTAAAGTTTCTCTTTCTTCTTCTTCTTCCACCGAAGAAATTTTCTCTTTTCTTCTTCTTCTTCTTCTTCTTCCACGGGCGATGACAAGCACACAGTGGGTACTTTGCTAGTCGGACAATGTTGCCAACGGCAAAGGAAACCACCACCGGAACCCCCCTCCCCTCTCCTTCTTTGTTGCTAGACTCCACTACCTTCCATCTTAGAGTACTTTGTCTTCATCATGTCAATATCCTAACAAATTTACCTTCAAATTACTCTTCTTCACCTCTGACTTATGTGGATCTCGGATACACAAGACTAACAAAAGCAACAGCTACTAATATTGAAACAGGATTAACTCTTGATTTGATCTTAGAAAATTTTCAGATAGACATAGAAACAAACAGGTGATAGGCAAATACATATATATATATATATATATATATAAAAAAAAAATTGAACTCATAATATAATTTCAACGCAAAATAAAGCAGAACATTCATTTATATATATATATATATATATATATATATATTGAAGGATTACTCAAACAATTGAGGCTTGCATTCCACAATAGAACATTAACTATAAATTAATAGTGAAAATAACGTCTCCAAAATCGACAACAAAAACATAAATTTAATTTCTATCTCTATATTCTTTTAATTGAACAGTAGACTATGGTGCGCCGAGTTTTGATTTTTCTAGATGTCAAAGCTGATCAAAATATTTTCTGCATTTTGATTCCGCAACAATTCACCGGTGCACCGCCATCTCCAGAAGAAAAAGAAGAAGAAGAAGGAGAAGGGGAGGGGGTTCTGGTGGTGGTTACCTTTGCCGCTGACGAGATTGTCCAACCGACAAAGTACCAACTGTGCGCCTCCATTACCGGTGAAAGAAGAAGAAAAGAAGAAGAGAGAAAATTTAGGGTTTTAGGTTTTAGTTTATTTAAATTATAAAATTACCCTTTATTAAAATTAGAGTTTGTTTGCATACCACTCGAACTATAGGGGATCAGTAGATGTTTCACTTCGGATAGTATTCTTCCGGAAGGGTGTTTTGTTAGATGTTTAGTTTTTTCTTCTTTCGGTCCGTTTCTGTTCTTTTATGTATTTGTTGTTTTCTATTAATGCAATCCATCCTACTTATCAAAAAAAAAAATTAGAGTTTGTTTTTTTAATAATTGACCAAAATGTCCCTGTTCAAAACAGTAAAAATGGTTGACTAACGGTAAAAAATCTAATGGTCAGACTTGACGAAAGAAACGTTTTAAATCTTGGAGGACACTTTGTTAACAAAAAAAATTTTAGGTGCTAAACTTGGATTTTGGCATCTAAGGGGTGTCATCAAGATAGTTTACCCTATATATTATTATGTATATTTAAATAGTGTAATGATATAAATGCCCTTGATTTTTTTTTTAAACTTAATTGGTGATTTAACGGAAATTTTAGCAGAATGACTAATGTCACAATTTTTTTATAGTTTGGGGAACAATTCCACCCAAAAAATAATTTGGAAACCAATATTACAAAACATCTATAGTTTGGAGACTATTTATGCTAATTTTCCTTTAATTAAATATTTTAACTCATAACAAAGGTTGATACTTTTAAAGTACAAATACAAAAATTGAATAAAAATTAATTCAAGTGCAAAATTAAAATTTTTTTAAAATTCAGATGTCAAACAATTTGCTCAAAATATAATAAGAAAAAATTATAGTTGAAGTACAATTTTATTAACTCTATATTTGATCGGGGAACGATTCTCCAGTCTTGCCACCTGTGATGAATGGGCTCCACTTTCCGTCAAGTCCTACAATGAAGGTCAAGTGTCAAGGGGTGTGTTCCCAGTGTTGGTTCTCCAATGATTAAGTTAGTGATTGAATCAAGAAGACCCTCAGGAAACTAGAGGACAAAGAATATCCCTAACGATTCTCTCCCGAGAGCAGAAAAGTAAGGTAACAAGACATTTAGAATATTTTGTGATATCTAGTTTTAATTCCTTTATATGCAAGTGTGAGTTACCATTTATATGGAAAGAGAGGTCCAAAGGGGAAGTGGCACCTGAATTGAGTACCTTCCTTGACTGTCTGAATTGGTGGTTTCAAACAATGTTTGTCAAGTCAAGTGCATTTAATGTTTCATACCACGAGTATCTTTCTGTGTCGGAGATCATATCCTTTGCGTGACACTTGTAGTTTCTAGCCGAACTCTAAGGGAAACATATCCGAGGCCTAGTACCCATTGTTGCATCCACCTTGGACTCCTTGGCGTACATGGAATTTTTGGAACTTCGGTGCCTCTCAATATCGGTTGCATGTTAGGACGAAAAAAACCACAGTATAACTTGATGTTCTCTATCATATTCAATACATACATAATATGTGTATAGGGTAGATACAAAAGTATTTTGGCTTTTGTACTTAAAAACTTTTAAAATGTCATTCTTTTAAAATTTTTCATTAATTGATTAATTGTGTTCGATATGTGCCAATCACATGAATTTTTGTGGGAAAATTTAGTGAACAATTTTTTGATTTCTAAAGACTTAACTATAATAAAATTTAAAATTAGGAATGCTACTCAAATTATTTTCATTGCAATACCTCACTACTAGAAAAATCAAGATTTGTGTCAGTAAAATCCATAGCAAATTCGACACAAATCGCCATTTGTGACGGATTTGTGACGGATTTAATTGTCGCAAAATTGTTCGAAGCTAATAGTGACAGCACAAAGAATTCGTCGCTATTTGCGATGAATATGTGACGGTTCTAGTCGTTGCTATTTTCAATAGATTTGTGACGGATTTGCAACGGCTCTGGTCGTCGCTATTTGCGACAGATTTGGTCATCACTATTTATGACAGATTTGGCCGTCACTATTTACGACAAATTTGTGATGGCTCTATTTACAATGGATTTTTTCGTCACTATTTACAATAAATTTGCAAAGGATTTGACCGTCACTATTTACAACGGATTTACAATGAATTTAGCCGTCACTATTCTTTATTTTTTAAAAAATATATATATATATATATATATATATATATATTTCTTTATTTTTAATTTAATAATTTTATAAAATTATTTATTAAATACCTAAAAGTTTATATATATATATATAAAAAACTATTTAAATATAACTAAATCTAATAATATTAAAAATGATAAATAATTATATTTCTACTACAATATATATAAAAAATATGAATGACAAAACATTCTAAATTGTTATTGTAATAATAAAATATATATAAAACTCGAATAATAAAAACATTATTGATATGTCGGATTTATATCGAATTTTTAAGGGGTAATTATGTTTAAATATGTTTAATTTAAAGTCTAATTAGACTTAATTAAATGGAAATTACGCAAATTTGCTCTGTTTTCGCTTTTTGGAAGTTTCAGAACCGAAATTGAAGAAATGAAGAAATCGGGGACTAAAAGTGCAATTTTTGGAAAAAAAGATCAACACAAGGGTGTTCCTGCCCGTGTTGCGCCGGCACGGGCGTGTTGCTGGCTGTGTTGAAGACACACAACACGGGCGTATTCCTGCCCGTGTTGCAGCCCGTGTTGAAGGCGGTTTTGGCGTCCTATAAATGCGTATTCCTGTCCACATCGAATTTTCACTGTTTTCAACTCCTTTTCTACTCCTATAAATAGAGGCAGCAGCTAAGCCTTTGGAATGAACCACCAACCCACCAGAGAGTACAGAGTGCAGAGAATTTGAGGGATTTCGAGTCTCCCTCGTGGATTCTCGAAATTACCCTCATAGTTAAATATTTTCTAGTTATTATATTTTTCTTCTTAGCTTAGGGTTTGAGCCTCGACCATAAGGGAGAGCTCTATAGCTTAGTTGAGAGGTGTGATTCTAGAAGATTTCGTGGGCAAGATAAGGAAGAAGGCTAGTAGGGTTCAAGAAGAATTGGAGGTCAAGTCCCGTCGTCGAAGTAGTGACAACCAAACGGCAACTTTTCTTTTCCCTCTTCTCAAGTCTATTATTTTTCGTTCTTTATTTACTATAACTCTGTCTCATGAGATTCTTTTATTATTAATGATACAATTAGAGCTTTTATTAATTTCCCGGGAATGATACTGTTTGTGATTATTATTGCTTTATGCTTTCAACTTAGTTTCTTATTCAATTTATGCCTTGACACATAGGTTTGCATCTAGTTGAGCATATAATTGGAATAATTAATTAATTGACAGTTTGTTAAGGAGACCCGACCATAGGAGAATTAATGAATTGCCGAATTAGGTGTAATAACTTGCATCGACCATAATGAGGTTAGACAACCTAATAATCTCGAGTTAGTAATCAATGCAAATCTTAAGATTAACTTATTAAATTCACGACTTAATAATTAATCTACAAAGGTTTAGGATTACTTGCAAAGACCCGTATTGAGGTAATCACATTAGATAACTTGGGTACGGTAGTAAAGTTAATTTTAATCACAATTGCCTTAGATTTGCTTAAAGCTACATCTTCGAATATGGTCATTCTAATTGAATCATCGAACTGAATAAGAATCTTAAACCATATCTGTTTCAATTCTATTTATGTTCTAGCAACAATCTCATGAATTGTTTCTTATCTTAGGGTTAACTTTTGTTAATAAATGCTTGTCATATCTAATAATTGCTTATAATTGTTGTCAACGTCTTTAGGTCTATACGATATTTTATAAATTTAAAATTGTTGATGCTTCCATGTTAATATCTGCATATAATAGGTACTCTGCCTTAGATTTTGGTTATTTAAGTGACAACCTATTTGTTTTGCTTGAATTAATCTCAATCATAATCTATGCTAAAAATATAGTAACCAAAATTCACATCAATTATAAATGTCATTCTAATAATAAAATATTTATATAATCCAACTAATAAACATTCAAAATGTCATTTTAATAATATCAATTCTATTAATGTCATTCTGTGCAAGGTTTTCACCATTTTCTTGTTTTTGTTAAGCTTCTTCAAACCTTCAACGTCCATTTTCTTAATCTGCGATACCATTTTTCACCTTCCATGTTTTTTATTTACCTGTTGTTAAGCGATGAAGAATGTTGATAGACAACAACGGCAATAAAAGAAATAAATAAGTGAAGAAGATGATACAAAAAATACAACTCTAATTTTAACTTACAACAATTAATTTAATAGTGGTAATTAATTACTTATACTAATTAAGCCCTATAAAAAACTTGAAAGTACTATACTTACTAAAATAGTTATATATAAAGGAAAAATAACCATTACTTTTGTGATCCATGGATCATATAATATATGTACAATGCAAAACATAAATTAACAAAAGGGGAAAACAAATTAAAACATGAAAAAGTGCACACATGTTTTAACTAGAAGCAAACTACACCTTAAACTGCTTATTGTTCTATCCATCCATCCGGATTATGCAACAAAGGCCTTCCCCTTTTAGCATGTACTCAAAAGCCTTGTTGATCTCAGAAAAACCAACCTCATGGGTGATGAATTTCTCCAATTCAAGTTCCTGAAAACAAGAGCAAGTTAGAGGAGAGAGATTATAGTTTTTTCAATAAAAATGTATTACATGAGGTTATTTTAGTGATGCATGACCATTATCATCCATAAATTTAACATGATATTTATTATGTTGGATATCTTTTAAAACTGAATACATTTTTTTGAGACTTAGAGGAAAATAGCTCTTTATCGATCATAATTATAGTTTCTCTAAGTAATATTACATTAGTTCCTATTTCAATATTTCTACTTGATTTTTTTTTTAATCTTCGAGGAAGATTAATTTTTACATGAACATTAATTTTAAATTAAAAAATTGTAAAAAATACATATTAATATAATAATAATAAGAATAAATTAATAATAGGTGTTTAATCATAGAAAATAACAAAATATATAGATTATAACTTTTAATTTATACAATGATTATATGCATCATAAAAATATTATAAATCATAAAATAAATAATCCAACATATAATATCATGTTCATGATATATATAAATAAAAGAAAAAAGAAATATCAAATTGTATTTTTCACAAAAAATAAAAAATAAAAACAGGTTATAACAAATTTTGATTTGAAAGATAAGATTAATTTATTTGAAATAAAATTTAGGACCAATTCAATGAAATGTAAACAGTTAAGAGACTGAATTGCAAAAACATAAAGATAGAAAAGCTGTAGACAACCGTTTTTGAATGTGGTTTTAAAAACCAGATGAAACATTTTTAAAAACACAAAACGAGTCTGACTTTTTGAAGTAAACCAGAAACATCTTTAAAGCCAAGGCGCCATCTTTCACTGTTCCAAAACAGTGAAAGCAAGCGGTTTTTCCCTTGTCCCTTCATCATGTATAATATAAATACCTTATTGAAGAACATGGAAGAATTACCATCCCAATTTCAGAAAACTACAAGAGTTTCGATTTGTTACTTGCTAGTAGAGACTTCCAATTCTTTGGTATTCTGTGAACTAGAAGAAGATGTCGAGTACTAATGGCCAAGTTATTCGTTGTAAAGGTATTTTGCAGCTCTTTTCTGTCAAATTTCTTGGCGTTCTTAGGGAGATATTATTGTTGTGTGTTATTCAATTTTGTGAACTTTTACTTGCCTGGGCTATGTTAATTTTTTGCCTTTTGTTTTGTTTTTTTCTGCTTAGAATTGTACGCTGCATTTGGGTTTCTGTTCTATTTGTCTTTGGCTTATCTAGTGGTGTAGATGGGCGTTCCAATTCAATTTTATGTTTGAAAGGGGGCATTTTTTTTTCCTGGGTTCCCTTTTTTGAGTCTTGCAAATTGATCTCAATGGAATATATATATATATATATATATATATATATAGCATATTGAAATTATTATTATTGTAGAAATTTAGGATTTTGGAAAACTTGCCAATTTCTATTCTATGTCACCGATTTTTTTGTTCTTTATCATTCTTTTGTAGCTGAAAATTTCCTTTGGTTTACCAGGCTCAGTGCCTTTTGTATTCTTGAATCAAAGGTGAACTATAATACATCATCTTTGATTTTATCAATCTGTGAAACATTTGGGTTTACCACCTTAAATATTTTTGAGGTTTGTATACTTGGTGAAACTTTTGTACTGAAATATTAATGACACACTGAATTCTATATTGATTGGACTAGTTTAGTTAATATTAACATGCTGCTAAAAGATTTATACCTCGTTTTACAAATGCAGCTGCCGTGGCTTGGGAAGCTGGAAAGCCTCTAGTGATAGAAGAGGTGGAGGTGGCGCCTCCACAGGAAAAGGAGGTTCGTTTGAAGGTCTTATTCACCTCCCTTTGCCACACCGATGTTTACTTTTGGGAAGCCAAGGTATGTCACTTCGTTGCCTTTTTTTTTTTTTACATATAATTAATGTTTCCTTGTAAAATGGTATTTAAAAGTGATTTGATCAAATTAATGCCCATAATAACAAATTTGAAGTTCAAAGATATTAGTAGATATGCCTTGATGAATACAAAGCTACTTTTATTATGGCGATAAATCTTAAAACTAAATCTAAACTAAAGGCTCTACTTTCTTTATCCCAATCATGCAGTGAAACCTGTTAGTTTCTTTTAAGTCTCATTATATAGTCATTTTGGATCTTTTTGCAGGGTCAAACCCCATTGTTTCCTCGAATTTTCGGACATGAAGCTAGCGGGTATGGACAGTTGATGTAGTAGACTTGGTAGTCCTACCATCATTTGGTTGCTTTCCTAGTGAAATCTTATCCTCTATATTTTTTCATTTCAGGATTGTGGAGAGCGTTGGCGAGGGTGTGACAGATCTCAAACCTGGTGATCATGTACTTCCTGTTTTCACTGGAGAATGTAAAGAGTGTAGGCATTGCAAATCAGAGGAGAGTAACATGTGTGATCTTCTTCGCATAAACACTGACAGGAGTTATGCTCAACGATGGAAAAACAAGATTTTCAATTAATGGCAAGCCCATATACCATTTTGTTGGCACTTCAACTTTCAGCGAATACACTGTGGTTCATGTTGGTTGTATTGCCAAGATCAATCCAGCTGCACCACTTGACAAAGTTTGTGTCCTTAGTTGTGGAATCTCCACAGGTTTGGATGAATGTTTCAAGAACTAGATTACTTAGCTTGAAATGCTTTCTTTCGTCTTTCTACTGATAAATATTCTTCCATTGTTAAGGTCTTGGTGCGACATTGAATGTTGCAAAACCTGGTAAGGGATCATCAGTGGCTATTTTTGGTTTGGGAGCTATTGGCCTTGCCGTGAGTTCTACTGTTTGAAACACCAAATTTTCTTTTCATCTTTATTTGTTCTGACAATGATTTAATTTATTTATCTGTCTCCTTTAATAATATTAGGCTGCTGAAGGTGCAAGAATTGTTGGTGCTTCAAGGATAATTGGCGTTGATTTGAATCCACAGCGGTTTGAAGAAGGTGAGCGTTAAAATCTCTTTTTTTTGTTCCTGGGATCATTATTCCAATTGAACTCTTGACCTTCAAAATTTTTCGTGAGAATGAATAGCAACATTTCTCTAGTTCCCATTTTGATAACCATCATATAATTTTTGTCTACAGCAAAGAAATTTGGTGTCAATGAGTTTGTGAATCCAAAAGATCACGACAAGCCTGTACAAGAGGTATTCTTGAAATGGTTTTCCTCATTTTGCATTAGTTTTCGTTTTATAATATAACTAAGTCTAAGATGAACCAATTCAATCATAGTTCTTCTTCTTGCTATGCACAGGTGATTGCTGAAATGACTGGTGGAGGAGTTGATAGGAGTGTTGAATGTACTGGAAGCATTAATGCCATGATATCTGCCTTTGAATGCGTTCATGATGTAATTTTCTTCCGATCCTCTAATAGTAATCTTAAACTACACCAAACACACTTAAACTTTCTAGCAGCTTATTTTTTGAATTTTTCATTGCAGGGATGGGGTGTTGCTGTACTTGTTGGTGTACCAAATAAAGATGATGCATTTAAAACCCATCCAGTGAATGTGCTTAATGAAAGGACCTTAAAGGGAACCTTCTTTGGAAATTATAAGCCACGGTCTGACCTTCCTGCTGTTGTAGAGAAATACATGAATAAGGTGCAATACTTAACCGATTCACTAAAATGATATTTTCAATTCAAGAATTCTTTGAATGTGTGGATTGCTTATATAATTTAATAAAGATATATGGTGCAAAAATGGTTTTCATATTGTCCAAAAGGAAATTTACTCATAAATGGGGAAGTCTTTTATGTAAGTTGGATCCATTTTTTCTAAAGGTAGGGAATCATATTTCCCTACATCTAGAAAATAAAATATTTCTTGAATCTATAGAAAGTATGAATCAAATACACTTATGTATATACATGTTTCTTTGTATTGGATTGGACCTTAAACTTATGTCCTGCTCTTGTTTTCAGGAACTTGAATTGGAGAAATTCATCACCCATGAGGTTGGTTTTTCTGAGATCAACAAGGCTTTTGAGTACATGCTAAAAGGGGAAGGCCTTCGTTGCATAATCCGGATGGATGGATAGAACAATAAGCAGTTTAAGGTGTAGTTTGCTTCCAGTTAAAACATGTGTGCACTTTTTCATGTTTTTATTTTTTTTCCCCCTTTTGTTAATTTATGTTTTGCATTGTACATATATTATATGATCCATGGATCACAAAAGTAATGGTTATTTTTCCTTTGTCTCCCTTTTTTTCTTCTTCTTCTTGTTTCTTCACCCAACTGTAAATCCATAGAATTTATCTCCACACCACCTCTGCCTCTTTCAACTTATAAATACAGGCCCCATTCCACATGGGCGATCCCTACGACTATTTATGTTTTTGAGATTGTGTTATACTTTCACACCCACACAATGAGACCAAACCAATAATGCTCTCCTATGGTACACACCATCTCAATTTCAGTTAAAACCGTGTGATCAATGGTGTGCAATTTCATCACTTAGTCCAAATCGAATGAGCTTGGTTTTCCGTACGTAAGGTTTTGAGTTTAAATTTTGTCTATAAGGAGGCAAATATAGGAAGAGTTTCTTCCAATAGGGTCCGATGTGACTCAACTCTAGACTCTAATTTAGTTGACCGAACATATATAAATACCAAAAAATAGTATGCAATTTTGATAATTCACAAACTTATAAATATTTTCCTAAAGAGTTGTCATGTTATTGTAAAGTGATGGCAATATCATAACTTTAAATTTGACCAACAAATAATTCCCTAGAGACAACAAAAATTGCCCATAAAGAAATTAATTTATGCTTCATCTCATAACCACCATATTATAACTAGTTGAGCACAAAGAGAGAAGAAAAATATATAAAGAAATATGGGAAACAACTCAGGAGGCAAAAGAGCAATAATATAAAAATTAATGGTAAATATATGAAATGCAAGAATCCAGTGTATACAAACATGGTGGTAAAGGATTAACGCAAGGGCGTAAATAAGTTAGTAAAACACTCTGCTAACTTAAGTGAGATTGAAGGTTCAAACCTTAATTCATATATGCAACTGTTCAAAATTTGGGGTCAGAGCTTCTTTTCTACAAGGGATCAACAAGGTTTAAATGTGAATTAATTTTGATGTGAATTAACATAAAAGTACCTCATATAGTTTAAGACATGTGCCTAAGTAAAAAAGATGTGATAAAGAATTATTCATTTAGAATTCGAGGTAGTAAAATATTTTGGGATTTGAGCTAAGCAATTAGAGTCACAACAAGAATATTTTTATCCCTAGTGGAGGATTAGGGTTGATGCATCATTCCTCTTTTCCCTTTTTCCTCTTGACCCAAACTACCCTTGGAACTGGACCGGACCACAAGACCTCCTCTATGAAAACAAATATAAATGAGCTAATTCAAACTCACACCCTTAAATTTAAATAGAATAATTTTTAAAAAATTTATGTTCAATTGATGCTTAATAATGATAATATAAAAAACTACATAGCAAGTTTTTTTTTTAACAAATTTACAATATGAACAATTTTGGGATCCGCTAACGCTAGTAAATGAGGGTCAATTTTTGACTCCATTTTTCTTCTAGTATTTTTTTAAGGTTTATGAATGTTGGAGTAACTTATAAATTTGTTCTCAAATTAATTTATATTTGACAAGTTTAGTTTTAAATTTATTTTTTTCATTTTTGAAGTCTTCAACTTTTTTACTAAAGAAAATAAGGTTTTTTTTTTGTAAATTTTATCAAAATTTTTAAAATTTATTAGTTTGTGTGATTGTAGTCAATTAAAAAAATAATAATTAAATCACTTTACATGAAATATCTATAAATTTAGAGTAAAGAGGGGTTGTGACATTCATTCACGAAATATTACCAAAAAATTAAAAAGATATATATAAAAATATATTTTACGTGAAATAACTTAATTATTCTTTTATTTTATTCGATAAACCACACAAACCGTTATATTTTAAAAAAATTTGGGACTCCAAAAGTGGAAAAAAAAATTTTATATATATATATATATATATATATATATATATATATATATATGGCACCATATATATATTAGGGCTAAAATCATTTAGAATCTCCCGTAAATGTATAATAAAATTTGGTGAGAAAAGTGGAGTCCCTTAGTCAATTGACAATTCATTCGAGCCATAAATACATGTTACATTTCTTTTATTTTTGATATTGGTATAAATCCATGGAGTCCCTTATCTACTTTTTTTTTTTTTTTTTTTTGCGCAAAATATATAGGGCATAAACAAGATGTAATAAAATTTTATTTTTAAAGAAGAAAAATTATTTATTTGATTGAACATCATGCATGGTTTGAGTTGTTAAACTAAAGCTAGTATTTTAAGGAGTTTACATAGTTAATATATATATATATATATATATATATATATATATATATATATATATATTTAAAGTAGATAAAGAATTAAAAGGATCATAAAGGGAAGTAATTATACATTTGGCATGAGTCTCAAATTTAATATATTTTTTACCTATCATAGAAGGAGCATTAAAATCATCGTTCGAGTATACAAATTTTAAAAAATAATTTTTTCTTACCTTTTTATTCTAGCAGCTTTAAGTAATCATCAAATGAACAATAAAAATCATATATATTTGTTTCTGTAACATCCCAAAGAAAATATATTGACTTTCATGAAGCTTGAAAACAGTGTGTCAGAACTTTTTATTATCATTTATAGAGTTATCCACAACTTTCATAATGAATTATGCAAGCTTGTCCTTGGAGGGTAAGTAAGACTTGTTAGTGAAGAAGAAGTAGCTTGTATAGATTATTCCAGAGTCGTGTAGAGGGTCTCGGGGCCTAAGGCGAAATTGTTTTGGAGCCTTTTTAGTTGTACTAATTAAGCCATCTTTTTTATTACCAACAACAAATTTATTAAGTGCATCTCATTGTGATTCAATGAGTTTCTCAATTTTTCTTTCATTTTAAAATTTTTCATAACCAAAATCGTATTTTCTATTTGGCATTATAGATAAAAACTAAACAATAAAAAGTTTTAACACACTCTTAAAAAAAAAAACTAGAAAATACAAAAAAAAAAAGAAAATAATAAAATGAAGTAAAACTTCTTTTTCGGAGATAATCTCTTTTTGCTTTTAGATTTGAAATTCAAGATTGAATAATCGATCTACTAAATAAGGTAGATCATGATAATATATATTTTGTTTGTATTCTTCGAAAGTAATTGAAAATGTTAAAATATTTCTTATTCAAGATAAAGACTCTCTCTATATATATAATAATTTTATTTCTTTTAAAAATATCAATGATTTATAATGTAGCTGTTATAGGATGAGAAAGGTAAAATAATATTAATAAGGAAAGAGAATTTTTCATGTTTTTATAATCTTTGGAAATATAATACCATAAAGACTCTCTATATATAATAAAAATTAATAAAGAGAGAATTTTTTATGTTTATCTTTCTTGGAAATATAATATTATTTAAATAGGCTCATTTTCAATAAATAACATTGATAACCTTAAATAATAGTTATTTTCTTTTTTAAAAAATAAACTAATTAATAAAATATTATAAATATAATTTTTCTTTTTATTAAAATTGTTTTTTTTGAAATTAAGTTTTTTTAGAGATTTGGGGGCGTCTTGCCGATGCGGGGCCTAAGGCGGCCGCCTAAGTCGCCTTAGGCTCTACACGGCTCTGGATTATTCTCTATGATGTATATATTCGTAAGGAAATCCACTCTACATTGATCAATTTCTTTTAATTCTTCTTTTTTCTTATGTATATTGGTGTTTCTAGTAATGTTGAAAATTCTAAATTTAAATTTCTCAAAATTGTGAGTGCAATTGAAGAATTACTCTTTTGAAGATCTTAATGAATGATTTTCAAATCTATACAGAAGTTGTTGAAAGTTTGAATCTATAATTTGAACTTGCACTTTTAACATTGTGGTAGGATTTGAATCATTTAAAGAGGCAATATAATGAGGAAAAATGGCGCCTTGGATGAATTTCCCGTGTACAAAACTATCTCATCATCAATGATTTTGATAGTTTTGAAAATTTTCTTATTTTTGTACACATGTTGCGTATCTCCAAAATTAACCCACCAAGCATATTCATCATCCAACATATTGATTTCACAAGTCATTGCCACCAAATGTTTATTGGATTCATTTGGTGAATCTTGCTTCTCATTCTTCCTTTTAAGAAGTTTGCATTTGAACTTGAAATGTCCTTCCATTTGACAAAGAGGTTTTTGCCTTTTTTTTTTTTTTTTTATTATTTCATTGGTGATCGATCTTTGTCTTGACTTTTCTTTTTGTTTGAGGATTTGCTTGATTGTCCTTCTTCCACCATATGCACTTTAGAGACAGGGGTCTCTTAATTGTCATCCTGCATATGAAGCTTCTTCTATACGAATATTTTTTGCAAGAGTATCAAGAGTAATTTCTTCTTTTCTATGCTTCACACTTCTTTTAAAGTCTTTCCAAGAAGGGGATAATTTGTAGATTATGGAACTGACAACAATAGACTCATCCATATGCATATTGTGTTGTGTAAAACGATTCAAGATCCTTTCTAATTCATAAAATTGTTCCATAATAGACCTACTATGAACCATTTTATAATTATTGAAACGTAAAACAAAAAATTCCCTACTTGTAACATCTTCTATCATGTATTTCATCTCCAATTTTTCCTATAACTCTTTTGTTGTGGTTATAGTATAGTAGACATCAAACAATGAATCATTCATGAAGTTGAGAATGTGACCTTTGCATATTTCTTGAAGTGGTTCATCTTCACTCTCTAGGTTTAGATTGTGTTAAAACATATGAAACTTAAAAGACGCCAACAAGAAATATTGTATCCTCTTTTGCCATCTTATGCAATTTTCTCCATCAAATCTCTCAAATTTGACAAAATTAGAAGCAAAATCCTTCAAAATTCCAACCATCTTGGATGTATAAATGAGAACTAAATAATTTTGCCTCAAGATTGTTAATAAGAATTGAAGGATATATAGAAATGATTAATGACAATAGTTTATAATCATGTTGTTACACTCACTTTCCTTTAGCCAAAATTTTCTCTCTATGGTGTGTAAGAGAGGATATGCAAATTCCCTGTGGAATAAGAAAAAACCTAAAATGTGGGCATTAAGTAAGATAATAATTAATTTTTTTTTAGTAATAAAAACTATTATGTCTTATCTATATATCTTGCAAAGGAGATATATTAATTAATGATATAACGAAAAAATATAGCCAAAGATTATAACATATCTTTTATACAAATTAGTATATACATATAATTAATTAACAAAAAAAAAAAGTATATCAATATAATCAATTTATATTATTTTATTATAATAAATTAATTAAAAATAATTATTTGAAATTTAAAATTAAATTGAAAAAAATATAAATTATTTACGAATAAATTTTCGAGTAAAAAAGTTCAGAGAAAAAAATTCCGCAATTTTCCATAGTTATTGCATAGAAGTGAAAAAAAAGAAGGAAAAAAAGATTGAGGGGCCGAAATGTAATAATAGCACCTCAAAAGGACCCACACTCCTGGGTTTCCCAAACCCTATTTGTGGCGCACTCTCGTAAATCCTTAAACCCTAACTTCTTTTTCACAATACAAATTCAGCTCCTGCTGCCTACCTATCGAAGACAGGTCTGTTCTTCAAATCACTTCTTCCTTTTGCCGTGAGTTCAATTTTGCTTAAATTTTCCATGTCTTAGATAGATTTTTGTTTGATTCTCACGCTGTATCTGTATGATTTATTTGTATTTCAGGGGCTGAAAAAAAAAATGCTTGTTCTCTTCGAAACCCCAGCGGGCTTTGCCCTCTTCAAAGTACTGGATGAAGGAAAGCTCTCCAAAGTAGAGGTGATTACCTATTTAGCCAAAAATCTCCTGTTTTGATTTCTTTAATGCTTCTTGGTTTTCGTGATTTTGGGTTATGTTGGTCGATGGCTAATGTGGTTCGGTGCTACAGGACTTGTGGAAGGAGTTCACAACCCCAGAGTCAGCAAGACGGGTACTTTTCTTGCCATTCTTTTTTTATGGTTTCTTTGAGTTTGTACTGTTCTGTGTGAAAGCGTAAAAAGGGGTTATTTTTTTGCTTAATCTTTCACTTTTGTTGGGAATTTCTGTAGACAGAGGAGAAGGCTAGGTAGAAAGATCATGAAATTGTTTTTTTTTTTTTTTCTGGTTTCTCTCTCTCTTTTTTGACATGTAAATGTTCTGTAGCACTAATATTGTGAGGTAAAAGTGTAAAATTTTCAGCTGTTAACGTTCTATTTTTTTTTTACTCTCTCAAATTATTTTTGTTTCTTCTATAAGTTGTTCCTTTGTTTAATGGGTTTGTAATGTTTTTGAATTTGGATTATTAGGTTGTGAAGCTAAAAGCTTTCTCCAAGTTTGAAAATACATCAGAGGCATTATCAGCAGCTACATTGATTATTGATAGCAAGCCCAGCAAAGGCCTTCGCAAGTTTTTGCGCGCTCATTGTGAAGGTGAAGCACTAGCCGTTGCTGATTCTAAACTTGGAAATGCTATCAAGGAGAAGCTGGTAAGCAGATGTTGTTTCTACTAGATCATATATTTTATTTTGGTATATTTCTTTACTTGAGCTTTAACTTATGCTTGAGACCATTTTTCTTGTTTTAGCAAATTGATTGTGTTCATAGCAATGCTGTTATGGAACTCATGAGAGGTGTGAGAAGTCAGTTATCTGAACTTATATCTGGACTAGCTGCGCAAGATCTGGCACCAATGAGTTTGGGTTTGTCTCACAGCCTGTCTAGATACAAGCTAAAATTCAGCCCTGACAAGGTTCGTTACTTTCTTACTTCACTTTGAGCTACTATTAATTCCTGTGTAGCAGAGTCCTGCACTAAAAATCAAAGTAAACCAGTAAGATAATATATTTAAGTTGATCCTGTTGGAAAAAATGTAAATCCTTTGTTGTGCTTTCTCTTTCTCTTCGTTTTTCAATTTACTAGATGATTGAAACTAATCTTTCTTCTATTGGATTGCTAGTATGGCATACCATTCTTGAGTTAGATGCCCTGTTGTTTTTGTACACTAGAGGTTGCTTAATGTATCCATATTCATTTTGCCTGCATGCTAGTTCGCTTAATTTCTTGAACTTTTAATCAACCCAATTTTTTGATTAAGAAAAGTATTAGAATTGAATGAAGTTAAAAACAAAAAAGATTCTAGAATCAGCAATCAAATAATTGATGAATCATCTAGTTTATTTCAATCTCAAAAGTGGAAAAATTATTAACTGACAAAAAAGAAGGAATCTAACAGATAGAACAAGAACAAGTCAAAATCAAATATAAAGAATACTGTGATCTTGACACTTATTACTTCCTTTTTGGTTTTATCAGGTTGATACAATGATTATACAAGCAATTGGCCTGTTAGATGATATTGATAAGGAGTTAAACACCTATGCAATGAGAGTTAGAGAGTGGTATGGTTGGCATTTTCCTGAGCTGGCAAAGATTGTTCAAGATAACATTCAATATGCCAAGACAGTAAAATTGATGGGTGATCGAACAAATGCTGCAAAACTTGACTTCTCTGAGGTAAGACTTGACATATGCTTTTCCCTGTTTTATACAATAAAGAAATCACTGTAAGCTTATATTGTTTGACGAGGCTTTTGGATCTCAATGGGTTGTGTATTACATTTATGATACCACTCTAGTATAAATTCCTAAATGTTATTGGCTTCTTACTTCATTTAGGTGTTTCCCTTATACATTAGTTACTAAAATGTAAAATGCTCATAAAAATTATTGACCTAACTGATCTGATGTTGAAACTGTCTTCTCAGGGTGTGTATGTGAGTGGAATATGTTCTTTTTTTTTTTTTTTCTTCTAAACCAATTGTGGTTAATTTTTGATGGGCACTGATATTCCCATCTCTCTCTCATCAGCAGCAGCAGTAGTATGTTATGAGAACCAGCAAATTTTTAAGCTAGATTTCTTTATCTTTTATTTATTTTATATAGTAACAAATAATGAAATTTGTTTTGTTGATGTCTTTTGTCCATCTATTAGATACTCCCAGAAGAGGCTGAAGCTGAACTGAAGGAAGCTTCCTTGATATCTATGGGAACTGAAATTAGTGACCTTGATCTGGTGAACATAAAGGATCTATGCAATCAGGTTCTTTCTTTTGCTGAATATAGAGCTCAACTGTATGATTATTTGAAAAGCCGGATGAACTCTATTGCTCCAAATCTTACTGCTCTTGTTGGAGAGCTTGTTGGTGCTCGTCTTATTGCTCATGGAGGCAGCTTGTTGAATCTTGCAAAGCAACCTGGAAGTACAGTTCAGATACTTGGTGCTGAAAAAGCTCTCTTCAGAGCCCTTAAGACAAAGCATGCAACTCCCAAGTATGGGCTTATATACCATGCATCTTTAATTGGCCAGGCAGCTCCAAAACACAAGGGAAAAATTTCAAGATCTCTTGCAGCTAAAACTGCATTGGCAATTAGATATGATGCTCTTGCAGATAGCCCCGATAACACGATGGGATTGGAAAACAGAGCCAAGGTATTTTGTACGAACAATGAAATTGAGGTCCATAATTTCTTCTCATTTTTCTAGCATTCTTTTCTTATGGTTGTCCATGCATTCAGCTTGAAGCTCGATTGAGGTGTTTGGAAGGGAAAGAACTCAGCCGTTCTGCTGGATCTGCTAAAGGCAAACCAAATATAGAGGTTTATGATAAGGATAGGAAGAAGGGTCAAAGTGGCCTGATAACTCCGGCGAAGGTTTGACTTTGATTTCTATATCATAGATTTTCAGGTTATTTTGTTCTCCCGCCAGTTTCTTATATGTCTAATTTTTTCTGGGCAGACATACAATCCTTCAGCAGATGCTGTTCTTGGCAATGCTGAAAAAGAAGCTGATAATGTACCCGGAAAGAGAAAGGCTTTGGAAACTGCTGAGGAGACAGCTTCTGTTGGTGGACAAGAGAAAAAGAAGAAGAAAAAGAAAAAGGAGGCTGAAGCCATTGCTAGTGAAGAACCTGAAAAAGAGGAGGCTCCTGTTGGTGGAGATGAGAAGAAAAAGAAAAAGAAGAAGGATGCTGAAATTGATGGTAATATGGAACCTGAAACTGAAGAGGTTGGAAAGAAGCAAAAGAAGAAAAAGAAACATGCACATGCTACTGAGGATGCTGAAACCGAAAATGTTGAAGAAGTGGTGGGTGATAAGAAGAAGAAGAAAAGAAAGCATTCTGAAGCAGATGATGCAGAAACCGAAACTCCAAAAAAGGATAAGAAGAAGAAAAAGAAAAGTCAGGACTAAGAAACTTTTGCCCCCAGCAAGAACTTAGGGGAGTGTTTTTTTGGATATTATGTATTCTGAATGATTTCTTTTGTTTGTAAAATTATTCTTAGTTTTAGAGTTTCTCTTTGTGGCATGAATTTTGTTGGGAGTGATCTTTTCTCCACATAAGGGAAGAAATGATATCAAGATGGCCTAGATATTTTATTTTAATTGAAATCTTTAAATATATGTCATGGATTATTATTACTATTGCTAGGAAAATTCACTTAGTTTTGTTTTATTTTTTATTTTACGGTTCAATATATAAAATTATTATCTTGATTAATTTAAATTTAATTTATTCATAAAGTATAAATTTTAATTGGAGGTAAATATTATTTTGACGTTTAAATTTTATGGAGTGTTGAATTTTTGATACTGTATGCATTTATAATGTGGATTGTCATTGTATTAAATTAAGGCCTATTATTATTATTTTTTTATTTAACAAAAATGATTTGAGATTTTTCCTCTTGATTCAAATTAATGACCAATTAAATTATAGTTTATTATTGTTGATAATAATTACCATATTTTTTTTTTGCTTAAATATTCGGTATCCGAACCCAGACAGACCACCTCGGGGGATTCGAACCCCCGACCATCCGCCCTGAGGAGAAGTTTTAGGAGTCTGCTTACCAACTTTTCCAAGTTGCTTGAGTTATAATTACTATGTTTTTATTGTCACTTTAGCTAAGTTTATAAAAAAAAAAAATTTGTTTAACATTTCCTTTCTTTTTTACAACAATTATTTTTTAAAATTATTATTATTATTATTTTTTTAAATCCTTTTCACTACAAATTTGTTTCGTGCTTTTTTTCACTACAAATTTGTTTAATAATTAATAACATATATATTTTTTCGTAAATCACACTTAAACTTTATTTGCATTGAGATAGATTGAGGCTTTTATTACTAGAAAAGTAATAAAAGCCTCGACGGGGAGGACTTCGGCATCTCTCCAACTCACACTTTGGAACTCTTCGATTGAAGATTTGGCTCATCTCCTACATCTAGATTTAGGACTTAGTTTCGAAGCTCGTTTCGTTAAAAAGGCATGGGTTAAGACTGTATCCCATCCTGTTTCTTTTAGTTTCTATTTTATGTTTTTCTGTCCTTTTCTTTTTATTTCGGTCTGTTTTTAATTTCCTTTTTATCCTGTGGAAACTCTATGTACTCTTTTTATCGCATATTTCACCAAAAATAAAATAAAATATTATTAAACTTTATACATATATTTAAATAAAATATATATATATTTTTTTGGTAAGTGATATCCAGGAATTTCATTAAACCGAAACCAAACACAACAACGGAAACAACAGAAAGAAAACAACAAAGCCCCTAGTCCTCCCTAAATGTCTCTCCCCACAGGATCGGGTCAAGTTTATCGGGGGGGACAGATCCACAAAAAGAAAGGGAGGAAGCCCATTTAGCAAGGAAATGAGCAGACATGTTACAATCCCGGGGAGCAAAAACAATATCCCAAAGAATATGAAAACTAAGTAGCCTACGACCTTCTTCAAGAAGTCCAAAAACTCTCCAATCATCAAGTTGGGTGAGTCCCTTGAGCGCCAAAATGACATTGGAGGCATCCCCTTCAAAACAAACTTTGTCCAACTTCAAAGAAACAACTAGTTTTAGGGCTTGGATAGCCGCTTCCGTCTCCGCGCAAAAAGGGTTATCGGAATGGAAGCGGTTCACCCAAGCCCCAATTATAATGCCACAAGAGTTACGAAGGACACAACCAGTAGTAGTAGCACCATCTTTGTACGCAGAATCAAAATTAAATTTTAGTACACCTTCCAGTGGGGGTTGCCAAGTAGTAGGCAAGAAAGGACCTTGATGCTTTGTGAAATTCTCTTCTTCTGTCTTTTGATCCCAGCTCTCCAGTGCTTTCCAAGCATTGATATTAACCGATTTGGCAATCTCATTCCAGTCCTTCAGCTCTTCTCCCCGCCAACTCGGATTACGAGACATCCAAACAGCTTCCAGTGCATTAACAAAGAAATATTTCATCTTAGACTTCTCTTGCCCATTGATTGGGAAAGGATTATCTTTGCCAAGGATGAGGAGGGTCCACTCATTAAACCGCATGTTCCGAAACACCTCGAGTCGGATCTACCACGGTGAGTTCCGCCATAGCATTATCATTAGCGGACACTCCAAAGCCAAGTGATGAGCAGATTCCTTTTGACATCCACAAATGTAGCAAAGGTCATCACCAATCTGCATGAACTTCCGCAATCTATCCAATGTAGGGATAGACCCGGTACACCATTTCCACAATAATACTTCATGCCTACCATGAAGATTAGCACTCTATATCACCTTCCATAGTTGAGTATTTTGGTTGCTGATTACATCTTCGTTCCGAGCAGCAGCTATTAGTTTAACGGTGGATTTAACGGTAAAAGTACCCGACGTGGAGGGACACCATAAAATCCTATCTGACTCCGAATCCAAGATTGGAGTATTAATAATAGTCTCAGCTATGTTAAGGGGGAAGAGTGTCCTGATCTGTCCTTCGTTCCATTGAATTCCACCCGGTTCCATTAGATCTTCGACTCTTGTGATGTCTGCAGGGAGAGAAATCTAAGAAGGTAATCTCAAGCTAGGGAGTTTAGGGAGCCAGGGGTCGTCCATGATAAGAATTTGAGAATTTTTCCCCACTTGAAAGCAAAACCCTTTCTCTAGGATATTCAAACATCCTTTGATACCTCCCCAAATCCAGGAGGAGGCATGCTGCGTTCGCTCACTATCCCAAATCCTTCTCCCTCTAAGATGTTTAGCTTTGATTAATTTCACCCAAGGTCTCTCCGGTTGAGTGCAAACTGTCCATACCAACTTTGTAATCAATGCCCGATTCACATCTTCCATTCTTCTTAAACCGAGTCCACCAAACTGTTTCGGCATGCAGATCTTCTTCCACGACTTTAAGTACAAATGGTGTGGCCTTTCATCATTCATTCCCCAAAGAAAGTCTCTCATTTTATTTTCCAATTTGCCCAACAAGGATTTAGGAAGCATGAATGTCTGCATCGTGTAAGTCGGCAAAGCTTGCATAACACTCTTAATTAGTGTAAGTCGTCCTGCCATGGATAAACTTCTCTTCTTCCATCCAGCCAATTTGTTGGACAATTTCTCCAACACCCCCCCCCTAAAAGCCTGCTTCTTGGATTTAAAGCAGCAAAATTCCCGACCTAAATATTTACCCACATGGTTGCATTCTTGCATCCCCAGTATTGAACACAGCCTAGCTTTCGCAATCCTCCCCATATTATTACTGAAGTGAACAGACGACTTACTCCAATTGATTTCTTGCCCAGTGTTGTTGCAATACTCCAACAGAATTCTACGAACTTCATCCGCTTCCTCCGAATTAGCTTTACAGTACACTACCAAATCATCTGCATACATAAGATGGGTGATTCGGGGACTGCAACGTGACGTTTTCACTCCCGTAAGTTTCCCTGATTGCTCCGCATCGGCAAGGAGTCTAGAAAGCAAGTCCGACAAAACAGAAAAAAGAGCAGGTGATAAAGGATCACCTTGGAGGATCCCCCTACTAGCATTGAAATACCCATGAGGCGATCCATTTAAAAGAATCGAGAACCGAGCGGAAGAAATACATTCAGTGATGAGATCCACAAAATAATTACCAAACCCAAACAGAACCAACATCCGAGCAAGAACATTCCATTCTACTCTATCATAAGCCTTAACAAGGTCCACCTTGATTGCCATGTAGCCCTTAACCCCTTTCTTTTTGTTCGGATACATCATAATCTCATGATTAATAATCACATTATCCTGGATCGAACGGTTTGGAACGAAAGCTGCCTGACTTGGATGTATGATCTCCTCTAACCGACTCCTCATTCTCCTAGCCAATATCTTGGTAATAACTTTGTAAATCACGTTACAAAGAGCAATCGGACGGAAATGTTCAACACGGGTAGAGCATTCCAATTTAGGAATGAGGGCAATTAAAGTATTATTGAAATCGGGTTTGAGTTTCTTTGTCTTAAAGAAATTTTGGACCTCCACCACCATGTCCATTCCCACAATGCTCCAATAGGTTTTGAAAAAAGTAGTGGACATACCATCGGGCCCAGGGCTCTTATGGGTTCCCATTTCAAAAACAGTGCGCCTGACTTCTGCTGGCGTCGGAATGCTCTCAAGAACGGCATTGACTTCTGCCGAGATTCTGTGCGGTATCAAGTTCTGCATTTCAGAAGACAATTGAGGTGACACAGTCTTGAATAGAATACAAAAATAATCCTCAAATGCTTTGCCAATATCGGATCTGCACGAAAGCCATTCATCTCTACCACTAAGGATTCTACTAATCAAGTTGTTGTTGCGGTGGATTATGGTTGGCATGTGAAAAAAATGGGTATTGGCATCCCCTTGCTCATTCCAATTTGCTTTCGCCTTATCCTTCCACAACGTTTCTTCCATCAAAAGTAACGTGTGCAACTCCTTTCTCAAATCACTCTCCATGTTAATTGTATCCCACGTCCGAGTCTCATTTTGAATTTTCTGAATAGCCTCCTTTAGCTTCTTGATCATGGTTTGTAAGTGACCGAAGCTTTTAGTATTCCACCGCTTTAGGGCCATTTTAGTGTTCTTCAGTTTGGAAACAAAAGAATGTCCCTTTCGCCAAGCTTCCTCAATGATACAGTTAGTTTCAAAATGCATAATCCACATGCTCTCAAATCTGAACGGCCTCGGCAACTTCGGATTTAGGGGGTTGGTTTGCATCAAAATCGGGCAATGATCCGATTTCAACGTCATCGGATGCGTGATTGTTGCTTCAGGAAACAGGATTCTCCAAATATCATTAGCAAAACCCCTATCCAACCTTTCTTGAATGTTATCACTCCCCCCTCTACGATTATTCCATGTAAACCTCTTCCCCTTGAACCCTAGATCAATGAGACCCATTTGTTCGATGATTCTGCGTAGTCCGTTCCTACTAGTCGAAGCTATTGGTCTCCCTCCACATTTGTCAACTGCATCTAACACCATGTTAAAGTCTCCCAAAATACACCAAGGGCCATTAAAAGCTTGCCCAATATCACATAAACTATCCAGAAAAAACTCTCTTCCCATAGAAGTAGGGGGACCATATATGGTAGTCAACTGCCAAGGGGATTCAATGGGATTGTTCTGCACAATACAATTGATAAGATTGTTGTTGGCACTGATCACCTGGATATTAATCTCCTCTTTCCAGCACAGAATTAATCCACCAGCTCTTCCTAAAGATGGAACGAATTCCATGTTACCGAAACCTAAAGATTTCATAATACCAGTAACTTTAACCGTATTGCTACATTTTACCTCGGATAAAAACAACACGGAGGGCCTATGAGAAACTACATAGTTCCTCAAAATACGAACTGCCGTGGGTTGGCCAACACCCCGACAGTTCCAGACGAAGACTAACATTGGGACGGGTGGGGCAACACAACGCCCGTCTCCCCGGCTTGGTGAGTTCTTGTTGAAGTAGCAATCTGCTCATTATTATTCCCCCATGGGTTCAGAGAATCCCTTAAATGTCTTGATCGGGCCAACTTCTTGACGTGAATAAATCTACGGTGAACAACGGCTTCCCTTTCCTCCATGATCACTGTTTCATTCATCTCTTCGTGAATGTCTGCAGTGGTTGAAATACTATTTGTTGAGTCACATAACATTGGTTGGATGTGTAGATTAGCAAAACACCGATCGACAACCTCATCCTCATAATGTCTGCTCTTTGTTATTCCGGAATTAGGAGTCTCTAGTTTCCTCTTAGTCAAAGGTAGTCTGCTAGCCATGTTATGTTCATGCTCCTCCCCTTTAGAAGTTAAGTCTACATGAATCACTGTATTAGGGACAATCTCCTCCACTAATATTGTTGGCCCAGATTCAAGTGGGCTCCTTGATTGAAGAACCTGTATCACTTTCGGTAATGGATCCAGATCCAAAATTTTACATGGGCCTAACTCCATAAAAAAGGGCTTCATATTTTCTTTTGGTATCTTGGGGTCTCTTATTTGCTCGGATAGAAAAGCCTGCTTCAATTTGTCCGGTTCAGACCGGACCAACTTAGGCGGGAAACTTTTATTAGAAATATTTTGGAGAGGGATACGAGTGCTAGGAAAAGCACCTGTTACTGCAACTGTCAGAGACTTAGGGGCTCGAGGATTATCCACAGAGAGAGCATTCGTACCTGCAACCGTTTCAGATGAAGTACCGGCCTGTTGACCTTCTCCACCTCCTCCCACTGTCTGGATCACCGGATTATGATTTTCTTGCTGGAGATTTCTGGACTGGTACTTTGTCATTGCCTGTGTCATCATCCACGGACCATATTTATCTGTCTCTCGAGTTATCTCTGGATTCGGGGCAAGCTTTAGTAACATGGTTGATCTTCCCACAGTTGAAACAAATATCCGGAAGTCGTTCATATTTGAAGCTGATCCATGTTTGATTCCCATCATCCCTCTTGATCATACAACCTACCTTAAGACTTTCACTTGTATCAACTAACACCTTGATGCGTATAAACTTCATCATCCTCGTTTTAAGGGCATCAGCATCTACAAGGACTAGTTTACCAATGAAATCACCTATCCTTTCTGCATTCCGAGTGTTCATTTTGTTCAGCGGTAGATTGTGTATTTGGACCCAAAAAACACATGGGGAGAAATTAATTTCGTCTAAATGAAGATGGGGAGGCCATCTTAGCAAGTTGAGCACAACCCCTTTGATAGCCCATGGCCCAACGTCAAGGATTCTGTCTCTATCCTCGGAGTAAGTGAATGTGCAAGAAATAAGATTCTTATCCAAAGTGCATTAATCCGTATGTTGGATCCCAGATTCCAGGAAGCAGCGAGAATGACATTAATGGCTGTGAAATTTACTACCTTATCCGATAGTATCTTCCTATGAGGGTTAAGTCGTGAATGTCCCCCTCATGAGGTTCGGAGTTTGTCGGATCAAGAAAATATTCGGTTTCCATGCTTCAATAAATGAAGTTGGAAAGTCAAAGGATGAGAAGGTAGATGTAACGGAGCTGTGGATATGTTACAACAATGTAAAGAAGCTTAAAAGAAAGAAGGGAGAGAGTTTTCTCTAGAGAGAGAAAACAATAAAAATAAAAAATAAAAAATTATTATTTAAATAAAATATATAATATTATATAAAACTATATATTAATTTAAATAATATTTAATCATTATTAAACTTCTTTTAGTCAACACAATATAAAGAGATATATGAATAAAGAGTTATATGCTTACCAAAAAAATAAAATAAAGAGTTATATGAATGACAATTTTTTTTTTCTTCCTATAATCACCCGTTTCCCTTTTTTTTTTAGAAAAGTATTATTATAGAAAATTAATTATCGTCAAATTTGTAATATTGTTAATAATTAATAATATGTAATATAAAATATAATTATTGGAAATATTAAATAGTTTCAAATCATATTTAAATTACAAATTATTTCTATTTCCAATATTTTTTTTATAATGTTATTGGTATATGTAACGTTTTTACTTTCTAATTTTCAACCGATATGTTAGTACCTGTTAACAATTTATTATAATTGATATTTATTTTTAATTTTTGTATTTTTAAAATTTTAACAAGTGTTACAAGACAATCCAAATCAAATTAATATTTTAAAAACTTATTGTTTAAAGGATTTTGACTACCACTGAAGCAAAAGGGATTTTGCACATGATTAAGGATAAGTTAAGTATTTCTTAATTAATTAGGCAGGATTTATTTATTAACCACTGTAAAAGTAGGGAGCATAAAGCTTTTTTAACCAGGGTTAACTTTTCTCTCCAAACGATTCTTCATGCCTATTTAAATAGCTCACTCACACTCTTCGTTTCCTCACTGCCACCTTCTTCTTCTCACACATCTTTTCCGCCTTTCAAACTACACATTACTGAGATTTCTGCTTCTTTTATCGATATCTTCATAAGTGCAAAGTACAAATATCCTACAAGAAATTTGCAGATTCTCGATTGCACAATATAGAGGGAAATTTTTTTTTCTAAAGAAAGTGGTTGTGACACATGATTAGAAGTTACTATCCTTAATAATTTGTCTATATCCTTCAATTTTCATTAACAATCTTTAGACAAAATTTGGTTTTAATTCAGACATCCAAGATGGCTGGAATTTTGAAAGATTTTAATTCTAATTTTGTCAAACTTCAAAGGTTTGATATATTTCTTGTTGGTGTCTCTTCAAATTTCATATGTTTTAACACAACTCAAACAAAAATAGGGCAAAGATGAACCTCTTCAAGAAACAAAGAGAAGGAAAAAATGAAAGAATGATGATGAGATATGCAGAGTTCATATTCTCAATTTCATGAATAATTCATTGTTTGATGTCTACCATAATATAACCAAAACATAAGAGTTATGGGAAAAATTGGAGATGAAATACATGACATAAGATGCTACAAGTAAGAAATATATTGTTACCCATTTCAATAATTATAAAATGGTTGATGGTAGGTATAATGGAATAATTTTATGAATTAGAAAGGATTTTGAAATGGACATTTATTTTGTTCGCAAAAGAGTTGCTCGTGGTCATGTCTGTGTTCTTCATGTGCCTTCACGTTTTCAAATTGCTGATATTTTTACCGAAGGCCTTCCATTGCAATTGTTCAATGATTTCCGAAATAGTCTCAACGTTCGTGAACCTCCCACTTCGACTACGAGTGTATATTAGATGATTTCTATTTTGATATTATTAGATATCATTAGATATTAGGCAATCTCCTTATTTTTAGAAATAGGTGTATTTCTTGATTTTTCTCTATATTTGCACATATTCTTGATTTTATAATAATATTGTAAATCTCAAACTCTTGTACATAGATTTGACAAAATAATACAAGAAATTTACGACCAATATTTCTATCAATAATAAACTCAGATATGTTGGGTTTGGACCTCCTATTTGGAGGAGCCCAAACATGTTTAAGAGGTTTATTATTAGGCCCACTTGGCCTAGTAATTAAACAAAACCCTAAAAAAATTTAGGTAAGGGAAATTAAGTGAAGTACAAGAGATAGAAGAGGGAAAATATCAGAAATTTCTAGACACGGCAGCTACTATTGTTTGGGGATTTTATCACTATTAAACCGTTGGATCGATTTTAAATTTGGATATGTTATTAATGAGTTCAAGAAAACAATTATGAACAGTGGAGATCAGATTTTGAGCTTTATAAAGAGGTATTTTGTGTTAAAATAAAACTGGTGTAGCGGGTATTTTCTTGAGTTCATGCTTTGATATTTTTCTCTCTTTGGCTTGTATTTGTTCCAAGATTAGTGTTGATATCTTGATGAATAATATTGCATTCCTATAAAATTTGTTAGAGAGAAAATTTGTATCCATTTGATTATAGTGGATGTGATTTAAGTGGCTTACGAGTCCCGTGGTTTTTACTCATTGGTTTGAGGAGGTTTTCCACGCTAAAATTGTTTGTGTTAATTTGGTTTAATTTGTTTATGTTTTCTGTTTTTACATAATATTGTTTGGGAGAAGTTTGATCATCTTTTAAGGTTTTCGCTCTGACATATTTCCTCCCATCAAGTGGTATCGGAGCTGGTGTAAAAATGGAAGCTAACACAAGTAGAATGGTGAGTTTGAATGGTTCTTCAAATTATCATGTTTGGAAGGGTAAGATGGAAGATTTACTTTATGTGAAAAATTTGCACTTGCCGGTGTTCAGTAGCGAGAAACCGAAAAGCATGAAGGATGAAGGTTAGACTTTATTGCATAAACAAGTGTGCGGTTATATTCGACAATGGGTTGATGAAAATGTGTCAAATCACACAATTGGTGTGAATCATGCTCGTACTCTTTGGTCCAAACTTGAAGAACTTTATGACATGAAGACCGTGAATAACAAGTTATACCTCTTTAAGCAATTGATGTACTTGAAGTATCAAGATGGTTCATCGATGACTGACCACTTGGGTGAATTCCAAGGACTGATAAATCAATTGGCAGCAATAAATCTTATTTTTGATGATGAGATTCTAGGTTTATGGCTGCTTGGAACTTTGCCGGATTCATGGGAGAATTTTAGGATGACATTGTCTAACACTGCCCCCGATGATATTATCTCGATAAGTGCAACTAAAAATAGTGTATTGAATGAAGACATGAAACATAAGAATCAAGGTTCTTCATCATATTCCGAGGTGTTGGTTACTGAATCAAGGGGGAGAAGGCAAAGTCAAGGTCCAAGTAAGCATGGTACATCCCGTGGAGCTTCCAACAAATGGTCAAATGTTGAATGCCATCATTGTGGATTGAAAGGCCAAAAAAAAAGTATTGCAAGAAGTTGAAAAGAGAGAAAAAGAAGAAAGAAGAAGACAACAATCATCACAACAACAACAATGAAAGCAGAGAAGGTACCAATAATGAAAACTTTGTTCTTATTGAAGATAGTCTTCTGTTTGTGATACTGTTGAAAGTATTAATTTGTCTTGTGATGAGAATGATTGGGTCGTTGATAGTGGTGCTACTACTCATGCTACTTCTAGGAGAGATTTATTTTCTTGTTATAAGGTTGGATTGTTGGAATATGAGATGTTTAAATAAAACTAGTATTGGTAGCATGCTAGTTCTCAAAGATGTTAAGCACATTCCCGACATGCAGATGGATATTTTATCGGTGTTAAGGTTGTGTGTTGATGACTATGGCAATGTGTTTACAAAAAATAACTAGAAGCTTACGAAGGGCTCGATGGTCATAGCAAAGGAAGAAAATAAATCGAACTTGTGTATTACTCGATTTGCAATTTCCAGGAGTCACATTAACACTTGTGAAGATGATAGTTCCTCCGAGTTGTGCCACAAACGGTTGGCTCACATTAGTGAGAAACCCCAAGAAATTTGGGACATAAGGAAGAAATACCCAATTTATATGATGAAATGTATTTAAGGGTTTCTTTTATTTTGCTATATAGGGCTTATTTTAGTTTGTTAAGTTTGGTCCAAACCTTATAATATTAGGTTAATTTTGTTATTAAGTTGACTTCTTCAATGCTTAGTTGGCATTAATTGTACTATGTTTGGAGTTTTCCTAATTCTAAAAGGATTTGAATACCCTTATTATAGGAACTCCTTTTAGTTATATATTTCATTGTGATCAAATTCCATTAAAAAAAAGGTTGTATATTAGAAGATTCATTATTAGTAACATAGAGTTATTTAGCAAGCTATACCTTTGCTCTTTTGTTCCTGGTTGAATATAAAATCATGACGTTTCAAAGAAATAATTAATTTTCATGGCATCTTCATGATTAAGGTATTGACGATTTAATATCCTTAAGGTTCTCATCTTTAAACTTTTTTGTGTTCTCAGTTGATCAATCAATACAATGACTAATCAAAGAAGTGATTAACCTTTGTGCTGCTTTCAAAATTAGAGTTTCATAGGATTTAGTTTCCTTAAAAATCTCTTCTTTAATCTTGCAACTTATTTTTTTAGTATTCCGGACACATAACAAATTAATTGAAGGGTTTCTATAATAGATCGTCCAGTGGGTTCGTATGGTCATTCCAATATTGAAGGAAGATTTGTATATTATGTCTAAAGGAAAATTGGCCAATTTCATCCCCTAACTTATAAAATTTTTGCAATTTCATTCCTTTTCAAAATTTTTGGATAATTTCATCCCTTATCTTTATAATTTTTGCCAATTTCATCCTTTTGTTAACTTTTTCATTGGTCAACGGTTAGTCAACAGTTATGTTTAATAAAAATAATTTTCTCAAAGGGTAAAAATATCAATTCACTTTGGAAAAAAAAAAAAAAAAAAAAATTTCCCAAATCCGATTCATTCACCTCATTCACCATCTTTACCATTTTCACCATCTTCAACCATCTTCACCATCTGCACCATCAAATGATGAAGTGGAGGAATACTTTGTTCATGTCTAAAGAAATTATCGGGATCAACCTTAGTTTTCACTAATGCCAATCTTTCAAAAGTTACATTTAAAATACTTCTTTCCCCCAATCACTAGCTTTTATCATAAAAATCGTACCTTTTTTGTGCGGAAATGGGATTTCCGATTCCGGGATTTTGCTCATTATTCCACCATAAGGATTCCATATCATTAATGGGGAATCTTCTTCCATTAATCTTTTCCATATTCCTTCCAACCCATGTTCCGGGATTGGTTCTTTAATGAAATCTGATTTGGCTTTGAAGTATGTCTTATTGAATAATGACTTCCCCTGTAATAGAAATTCCGGTTTGATGTTGCTTGGGTAGCCGACGATGTAAAGAACTGATTCAATCCAGCTCATTTCTTTACAATCCCTTTTCGTTAATCCCAATTCCGGGAAGCTTTTCTTCATAATTTGAAGAACCCGACCGAATTTTCCTAAAAATAAACCATTGTAAGCCGTTACCCAATTGGATTTGGGAAATTTGGTTTTTTTTTTAAAGTGAATTGACATTTTACCCTTTGAGAGAATTATTTTTATTAAACATAACCGTTGACTAATCATTGACCAATGAAAAAATTAATAGGAGGATGAAATTGGCCAAAATTATAAAGATAAGGGATGAAATTATCCAAAAATTTTGAAAAGGGATGAAATCGCAAAAATTTTATAAGTTAGGGTATGAAATTGGCCAATTTGCCTATGTCTAAATGATTTATTAATAATGATTGTGTCCTAATCCTCATTTATGTTAGGGGATATTTATTTTTTTAGCGTTCGAGACACATAACAAATTAATTCCAAGGTTGATAACTCGATTTTGTATCTTATTTTTATACATTAATTGTGTTCAATTTGAGTTAATTATGGAGTTAATTGGATGAAATTAGTTGAAAATACCATCTACTTACATTATTTTGGTTTCAGGAATGTTTCAGGGACTAAAATGTGAAATTGGACAAAACTAGGGGCAAAAGTGTAATTTTTGGACAAGTTTGGACAACCATTCAAGAATCCGAAAGGCCATCCAGTGACTTAGGCCCTTGGACGGCCGTCCAAGGCCCTCTAGGGCATCCGGACAGCCCTGCAAGGTGTTGAACGGCAGTCCAGAGGTCGGATTGCGCGGTTCTCGAGATTTTCACCTAAAAATGTCCGAAATGCCCCCAAACTCACACCTATAAATAGAGGCATCATTTGCAAGATTTTGACACACCAGAATTACATACAACACGAGGAATTATGTGCTCTAAATGATAGATCTTTCGTAATTCCCTCGTAGATCTTTTTCTGGTTATTAGTATAGGGTTTGAACTTCGACTGTAAGGAATAACTCTATAGTATTAGTTGAGAGATGTAGATTTGTAGATCAAGATAAAGATTCGGAGTAGGAATCTTTCGATTTGGAGAAAAGAGTCATACCGTTGGAGACGTGACAACGAAAATGAAAACCGTACTTTCTCCTTATCTTTTAATTCTTGTATTTCGTTTTCTTTCATCAATTATAATTATGTGTCATAAGTTTCTATCTTTAGAATGAACAATTAGAGTTTTCATCTCACATTTCCGGAAAGGATATGATTTAATATATATAGTGAATTACTTATTTTCTTGCGCTTTCAATTTGATTTCCTGATTGAGTTTGTGCCATAAAACTTAGGTTGATGCATGTTATTTAATAGTTAATTAAAATGACGATTGGTTAATGAATCCCGACCGTAGGAGATTTAACGAGTAGCCAGATTAGGACTAATAACTTACAACAACCGTACTGAGGTTAGACATCCTAATAATATTGAGTTTGAAATTATTGCTAATCTTAGGGTTATGTTATTAAATTGACGCCTTAATAACTAATCTAAAAAGGTTTAGGATTACTTACAATACCAATATTGAGGTAATCACTTTAGATAACTCAAGTATGGTAGTAAGTAATTCGAATTAAGAATTGCATTAGATCCACTTGCAAGTTGCATCTTTTAATATAAGTCTTCCTAATTGGATCATTGAAGCTTAATTAAGATTCCTATTACTAATCTTTTACTTGCTTTATTTATTTTTCCACAATATATCAATCTCCTTGAATTGAATTTGAGCCTAGGACTAATTCCCAATACACTACACTTTGTCATAATTGATTGATACTATTAAGCTGTTATCAACGTTCCTCGGACTAAATGAGATAATTTATAAATTTAAATTGTTCATGCTTCCATGTTATTATCTGCATTCGATAGGTACTCTGCCTTATGTTATGTTTGTTTAAGTGACAATTTATATATCCTAATTAATCACAAACATAGTTGTGTAAATGCATGATAAAAAATTATACATCAAGGGTTTCTAGAATAGATGGTCCTGTGAGATGTTCATATACTCATTCCCATATTGAATTTATATATCCTAATTAATCACAAACATAGCTGTGTAAATGCATGATAAGAAATTATAAATCAAGGGTTTCTAGAATAGATGGTCCTGTGGGATGTTCATATACTCATTCCCATATTGAAGGAAGATTTGTATATTATGTCTAAATGATTTATTAATAATGATTGTGTCCTAATTTTACCAAAAAAAAAAAAAAAAAAAAAAAAAATTGTGTCCTAATCCCCATTTATGTTAGGGGATACTTATTGAAATATTGTAATGACATCCATGTAATTAATCTATAAAACAATTTAAAATTAATATAGGGTTAAATAATAATCATTTGTATTGTATGTTTACTTGAAAAACTATATAACAATAACATAATTAACGTGTACCTACAAGCTAATTAATTAAACCCTGAAGTACACAAGTTTGGGGTCTATTTCTTCGGGTATCCGGCGTTGGGGTGGGAACTTTGGAAGCACGGCAGCTATTCTCTTTGCAGCCTCCAGGTAGTTGGCATACTTGCCAATTATTCCTGAATCTTTACTTGTACTAATTCTGCATTCTGCATTTAATTCTTCAACCAAATTGGATAATAATAACGAGGAACTACTTATTGGAACTTCAGAGCTATTCATCATCTTTGATTCTGAGAAAGTCCCAATTAATGATGTCTTAATAGTCCAAGCACCAGTTTTCCAATTAAAATTGTACAATGGAAGAAATCTTTGCCCATATATAGCTAGGAATTCCAGTGCAGCTATAATAAACTCAAACTCAGCTTTACACATGTAGTATGAGAAGCTCACCCTTGTCCAACCCAGCTTTAATCCGCTATATCCCTGTGAATTTGATCCACATCATAATTAATTAAGAATATTACAAAAAAAAAATATATATATTAATTATGTTAAATCATCAATGGAGATAAATTATCACGTCCTATAAACCTGTAAATAATAATCAATAAATTAAGTTTTTTTTTTCTTAGGACATAAGATGTCTTTGATGAGTCTTAATTATGGGAAGACACTTTTAAGTCAATGCATATTTATACTAATTCCTGTTTGAACCAGGTTAATCCTTTGCGGGAGGAAGGTCCGATATCAAATTTTAAACTTTTGCATACATGAGTCAATATTCGATCTTTTTACCTCACTTAAATTAGAAAACCTCTTTATCAACTCACGTAGGCCGTGCGTGCCTTGCCTTGGGTTAATAAATTAAGTTTTGATTATTTTTGGAGGCTAAGAAATCAATCACTGATTGTATACTTATAAATAAATTACCTTTGTTACTGCAGATCTGAGTTTGATTGATTTATCCCTATCCACCTTAAGTAAAGTGTGTGCATAAGGTCCTGCACAAGCACAGCCGCCGCGAGCTTGGATACCGAACAGATCGTTGAGAAGCTTTGCAACAAAAGGCCCATGAAGGTATTTATATCTACTGTTTCCAGTCTCTCTCCACAGGTAAATTTGGCCAGCTTCGTCGGAGGAGACGTCCACGACGTCATCATCTTGAAGTAATGAGGAAGAAATATTTGTGGTGGTGTGTATGATAAATGATAAGACTGATTTTCGATCTTCCGTAGGATTCCCAATAAGAACCCTTATGTTAGGATTTTGGTTAAGTCTGTTGAGTGCTTGTTGAATATAAAAATGCTCTTTCATTTCAATCACATCGTGACCGATGTATTCCTTTACCCAGAAAACCAGTGCTGCTCTGATTTTTTGGATAATTGCTGGTGTTCCTGCATCCTCTCGTTCCTCTATATTCTTCAAGTAAAGAGTATCCTGCAGCAATAGTTAAATATGGAAATTATGATATTTTGTAATAATAATAATAATATATTGCTACAAGTTGTAGTATAGCAATATATATATATATATAATAACAAATGTGAACTGGGCACCATGGATTTGAAACTGTCGGCTGATGTTTTGTTGGTTTTATATCTAACATGTTTGACTTTCAGAAACTGAAAACAAATATAAAATATATTTGTAGTGCATATACATATATGATTAGAAATTATCAAAGATAAACGTTGACTCTTTACATTTTATCTATTTTGAGTTTTCTTGGAAATTTTCACGTCCAACGGACTGAAAAAAATTTTAATTTTAATTTTCATACATCAAAGATAAATATAAAAATTAAAAATTATGCAAAAATAATATATATATATATGTCTTACCTCTTCAGTGTAGCCATTGACAAAATCAACGGTTCCGCCACCACAAGTAGAGGGAGGTGAAGATCTGAGCTGATAAAGAGCCTTGTTCATGACTAGTATTCCTGGGCAGCCTGGACCGCCCAAAAACTTGTGCGGGCTAAAGAAAACGGCGTCGTAACCATCAAAATCTCCTGATCTCATGTCAATCTTCACTGACGGGGCACTGTCCATTAAAAATATATTAATTAAAAAATTATTTAAAAAAGTTCATAATTTTTTAAAATTATTCTTAACCAAAGATAATTTTAGATGGTTTTAGTGCACAAATCTATAATTTTTAGAATAAAAGAATCACGAGAAACAATAGAACAATGCAAGAACGCATTTGACATATGCGCTATTATGAAAAAGCACTTATTTGAAAGTCACAGATCTTACCTTGCTGCAAAGTCAAAGCATGCAAAAGCTCCGTACTGATGAAGAAGACTGGCAATAGCTCGAGTATCAGAAATAATCCCTGAGACATTGCTACAGGCAGAGAAAGATCCAAGCATTTGGCGATTTTTTGATCGATACAATTGAAGTTGAGTTCTCAAAACTTCCATGTCTATCAAGCCATTAATGTCATCCAAAGGAATTTCAATGACTTCTGCTAAGCTCTGTCTCCATGAGAGAATGTTAGAGTGATGCTCATAAGGACCAACAAAAACAACCCATCTCTCTTCTTCTTTTAGGCATTGCAGTGCCTTGTCTCTAATAATGGATGGAATTGCAACTCCCATTACTTCTTGAAGTCTTTTGATTGCTGCCGTTGTTCCGGTGCCACAGAATATTATTGCATCTTCATTTCTTCCTCCCAGGCATTTCTTGATGTAGCTGGACGCTTCATGCACCATTTTTGTTGTTTGATACCCCACGAAACTGTCACTTGTGTGAGTATTCCCTGTATAATCAGTCAAAGGGAACTAATTATATAACTCTCTCTATATATATAGTATTAACTTATATCAAATTGGTTCAATCAAGTCCTCTCAATCTTAATTAATATGGTGTAACTATTCATTGTATAATCACCCGAAATTAATGAGTATATGTTACTAAGTTGTATTGGTTCAAATAGTCAGCTTGACTCCAATCAAGTCGTTTAGGTCTTATCATCTTAAGACTTTTCAAAACAAAAAGATATTAAAATTTGATTTGGATATTAACTAACTAATGAGTCGGACTGATATAGTAAAATACAATTTAAAAATTAAAGACTTTTAATAGTATAATTAAAATAAAATTTTGAGCTTGAGATAATAATAAAATGCATGAAATTAAATTGAAACTCACCATAGACAGGAAGAACATTGCTCATGATATAGTTCTCAATGAATTGCAGACAACGACCAGAGGCCATATGATCAGCATAAGTAAGCATGCGTTTCCCAAACGGAGAATTAAACTCGAAATTTGCACCGATAATCTGAGATCGCAGCCAAAGAAGTTTCTTCTGCCACGATTCATTTTGCTGCGCACCACTTAATTCCTTCTCTTGCAAATGAAATGCTTCAATACTATGAATCAAATCATCATCATCTGGTAATAATAATGGACTCTTGATTCCTGCTGCTATGTTTTTCTCATCAAGGGTGTTTCGCAGGATGGTCTGTTGTTGCAGCTTCTCAAATTCCATTTCGGAAAACTTAATAAATATTAGTGCTGAAAAAATATTGCACAAAATGTGTTTGATCGATTGTGAAGCAAGAAAAATAAGAAGTTGTGTGCTACATTAATTGCTATCATATTTATATATGGGACGAGGGGAAGAAGATTTAGCTTGTTTTAGAAAGGAACGTACGTGCTTATTGTTTCTGTGGGTTGACCTAAAAAGAGAATAGTAGAGGAAGTGGGAATAAGGTTTCGGCAAAACTATCAAATTTTTAAGGTTTCTTGGATTTTGATTGGATGAAAAGCGTAATCGCGGTAAGTTTCTGACGTTGTTGTCCTTTGCTGCTGGTTCCGACTATTACTTCTTTTACGCGTCATTTGCCACTTGGAGAAAAGTGGGATTATAACTGTATATTATATGTTCCAAACATTTGTAATCTAATTTAATAACTTACCCTAGATTAGCATGAATAATAAACTTAAAATTATTTGAATGTTTGACATATCAAGGTCTAATCATGTTATTTATTTTAATTTGACAATTTATTATATATCCAAGGTCCGACCTAAATAATATATTTTCAATTTAAACCCTATTGAATTAAATGTTCAATTAATTATCACCATAAAGAACATAGCATAATTCAATTAATAATTCAAATTGAAAGCGTAAGACAAAGGCAATCCCCAATGAATATTTTAGTTCAATATCCTTCTCTAGAATGTTACAAATAAAAACCCTAATTGTTCATTCAAAAGATAAAATTCGTAGGAGACAAAATTCAATAAGATATTCAACATTCAAAGATACAAAATAAGGAGAAAAGGAAGGAGAAAGTTTGTCACATTGATGTCACTTGCAATGAATGTTTCTTCTCGATCTTCAAGAACTTCAATTAATCTATCTCTCACTATTCTATAGTATAATCACTTACGATTCGAAACTCAAATACTATGAAAACAAGAAAAAGACAAACTTTTCTAAAATTCTATAGAGAAATTAAAAAAGATCTAAAGTAAGTACATAATTTCATCTTAATTTTATGAATTCTACTCACTTGACACCAAAGAAGGATGCCTCCATTTATAGGAGTGGTTCGGGGATGTTTCAAAATTGAGGACATACCAAAATCAAGCATCTAGGGGACAACACGACCGTGTTGAGCTTGAAACAATCGTGTTGAGGTGATAATGGCTAAAACGACTGTGTTTTAAGTAGACAACGGTCGTGTTGAAGAACAAGGACATGTAGAATTCAATATGGTCGTGTTTATCTCTCTAAAATTGCAGTTTAGCCCTTGATTTTGTCTATTCTTTCAATTTAGTCCCTAAAACTTTCTTGAAATAAAAATAACGTAAATTAATGTCATTCTTGATCAATTAAGTTCAAATACGTTCATAATCAACTTAATTTAAGCACAATTTAGACTTAGAATGTGATATATTTTTTTGTTATCATAGATCTTACTCATGTTTAACAACAATTGAAACAAGTTATGAACTTTATTTAATTAATATATAATATAAATCTGAAGATGATTGTATGTTAAACTAAACTTAATGATTAACCTTAAGACATGTTTTATGAATGATGCACGTTTGATGATTGTTGGTTGTGTTTAGATTTAACGCAAAGGTGAATTTAAATTTAATGTTTTGGTATATGTTATAGTCCGAATTGTGGTTTAAATTCAAAGAAAATAATATTTGAGATGTAAATGTTTGCCAATGGTATCAACTTTAATGGTCAGAACTTAGATGACTAGATCAAATATGTCAAGTTAAATGATGGCCTTTTGGGACTCAATTCTGCTCTATTTATGGATGAGCCCACTAAACCGACCGATACTCATTCAAAGACAGACAAGAAACTGTGGGAGAATTGGGAGAGGTCGAATAGACTTTTGATGAACTTTCTTAAGCTTAGCATAGCACAAAATGTTAAGCCTTCCTAACCAAAAATTGAAAATGTTAGAGAATTTTGGTTGAGATCAGGAAGTATACTGTGACAAATATTGTGAATGAGTCTATTGTTGCTGCTCTTAATATAGAGAGCACACTATAGCTTAGTCAATGGATGAACATATAACTCACATGGTGAATACCTACAACCGACTCAAGAGTTTGGATATAAATCTTGGTGAGAAAGTGTTGGTTGAGTTCTTGCTAAATTCATGTAAGGCTATTATTTCATGAAATTTTTGAGAACTTACAACCAACTTAAGGGAAAATGGTATTTTTTAGATACTAAGGCTATGCTCATGCAAGAGGAGGCAAGGAAAAAAGAATACCTAAAGGTCAAACTTCCCAAGCCAACTTTTCCTATCATGGTAATTTAAATGCTAGTTCTAGTCGTAACAAAGTTCCAACTAAGAAATGGAAGAATGATGGAAAACAGCCATTTAATGTGCAACTCGGTAAAGGGCAAGGACAGGTTGAAAAAATTCTAAAATGTTTCTTTTGCTACTAACTTGGGCACAAGAATGATAATTGCCCAAAGAGGAAGGCATGGTTTGAAAAGAGAGGTATACAATTTGTTTCTGTATGCTTTGAATCAAACATGATTGTTTGTAGTTCAAGCTCAACACGGGTGTGTTCTTATTACAATATAGGCGTATTTGTGTTACAATATGCCCGTATTGAAGGCCTAATCCGAATTTCTTGTATTTTATTATGTAAAATGACTAATTTACCCATTTTTTTATTAGATAGAAATAGGTGATTAATTAGCAGATTTATGGAGGTTGGGAATTCATATTAGAACATAAGGACACTCTACAAAAATGATTTCATACTTATAAACATTCCCCAGAGATATTAGTGTTTTGTATTTCGAGATTCCGAGTGTTGTAGTTGAGCCTCAAACTGTAAGGAAGAGTATTTCATTCCAGTCCTGGGATGCCATTCATGAAGGCCTCAAGAGCTTGAAGGTACAATTTTGATTCATAGGTTGAAGATTGAAGGAGAATTAATACTACCGTTGGACTTTTGATTGTTTTATACTTTCAACTTGGATTCCGTGTTAAATATTGCTTGGATCATGATTTTTACCCTTTGTTGAGCGTGTTTTGATATAGGATTTATGTTGAAACTTGTTATTAGACTGGACCTTGGATGAATAACTTAGAACTAGAATAGAATAAATGATATTCTTATTGTTGGACCAGACCTTGGATGAATCATGAGAACTTTGATTATTCTAATGAACTCAAGTAGATTTAATGCTAGGATTGTTTACAACAAAACGTATTGAGGTAATCCACTTAAGAACTTGAGCCTGGTAGTAAAATTGATTAATAATTCATAATCACTAAAATCCACTTGGATTGTATCCTCTTGTTAATCTAAGTCTTAATGAGATTCCTATTCTTATTTTTACTTGGTTTACTTTTCTTTTCATCTTTAATTGCATTTTAGTTGTTTAGTCTCAAATCACATCACTCTTGATGTTGGTTGAGAAACTAAAGATTGATTCATTCTCATTCAAAACATGTTTGTAATTGGAATTTATTATATTCCCTACCCAAGAACGATTTTTAAAAATGTAAAATCTCGATGCTTATCTTAATACTAACTACTTTGATAGGTACTCTGCGTATGTGTAAATATATTAGTAACAATTCTTTTATTCATTATTTTTTTTTATTCTATTAATTACACATCGATTTTTGACGCCGTTGTAGGGGACCCATTTTAAATGATTCATAATTTTTCCTCCTAATTTTTATAATTTTGAGGAAATTTTATGGTAATGGTGTAGATTTTGTAATTTTTCCAATTATAACATGGATTTTTTTGCTTGAATCAATCATTAGTTTATTTTTAATTTTTGTCTTGTTACTAGTTAATTTTAATTATTATTTTCTTTCTAGACTTTATTGTTGAAATCTATGATTAATTCTTGACTTGATTTTTTGTTTTTAGTTTGATTTATTTTTGAATTAGATTTATTGTTAATTGTTAGAGTTTATAATTTTCTAGATTAGTTAGTTTTTCTAATTAGTATTTGTTGTTCTAATTTTTTTAATTGATTAAGAATTTTATTTTTCTAGTTGATTCTTCTTAATGCATGACTATATTTTTGGATTTTTATTTTATTTTATTCTTCTTAGATAGGTTAATTACATAGATTTTTATGTTTTTGAGAATTCAACTTTGTTTATAGTTGAATTTCTTGATTTTTAGTTGTTGTAATCCATTAACTTGTTTAATTTGTAAACTTAGTTAATTTTTTGTTTTTTAAATCATGTATAGTTAGGTTTTTTTTATTGATTGTTAATTTTTAGGGATTATCTAGAATTTAATTTATTTTTGTTTATCGCACGGGTGTCCCGGGTCCCGTCACTGAAAGGCGACACCTTCAAGCCATTTCACGCTCAAACTAATCTCGCTCATTGATTTGTAGGCACCTCATTGGGTGGGACAGCTGGCCAAAGGATTTAACATTTTTCCATACCCAAGTCGGGATTTGAAACTTGGATCATTGGTTAAGGGATCTAGAATTTAACTTGTAATATCTACTTGTTACATCTTTGATTAGAATTTCCTCTTATTCTATTTTTGTAATTAAATTGCTAGATATGTATTTCTTAGTAATATTTTGTGCATTATTTGTTAGAGTTAGATTTGCATCTTTTTTGGTAATTTAAGTTTTTTGGTTTATATACGTGTTTACATTATTTTTATTTTAATTGTTTTGATAATATTTTGTATTTTGTCATGTATAGTATTTAATTATATTATTTTCCATTTTTAAATGTAATTTTTATTTTAGTTCTTAGAATGTAATTTCCTTATTAATTAATTTTATATATGTTTAGGTATTTGTATGTATACATTTTTTTTTTCTGTATTCAAAATTTTTACTTAAAGTTTAATTACCAGGTTATCTTTTATTTTCCTTATCCCTATAGTATGTCAGCATTTTTTTTAGATTTTGTGCTTTCTTCAAAATTCTTGTTTAATTGATGATTTTATTAGTTAAAATTTTATCTTGCATTTTATTTTACTTCTATTATACATTCACTTTCTTTGTTTTTCTTAATCAAGGTGTATGACTCCATCTTCCACAACTAACCTTGAGGAAACACTTAACAATCCTAAAGAGATTATTGGAACAGCTAGAAGTCAAAAAAGGGCAAAAAGATAAATTGCTATGGCGCAAAATAGACCTTAAGCCTTGTGTTTTGCAAATAATCACAACGAGACTTCATCTAGCTGTGTGAAGAGGTTTCAAAGGAAACTCTACAGCTAAATAAACAATGTTGAATTTATTTCCATACAATATAAGTGATAGAGCTAAGAAGTGGCGTGGCGGCCCGTCTTCTATCAGTACTTGAGTTTAGAGCTTTCTTATCTGAGTATTAGAAGGCCATAAAATGGACCCAAATCTTTATTCAGGTATTAAAAGAGAAACAAGAAAAAAAAAAAAAAAGGACTAGATTGTTCTGGAAACTAAATTGGCTGATATATTTCCAAAAAATTCGTAATACACTTAGTGAACTATATAATGGGTAAATAAAATCAAACCTTTATACAATTTCCCTTCTAAAGAATTAATTGCAAGTTTTTTCTTCTTCTCCATTTTTTTTTTTTTATCTACCTGCAAGAATGCTACTACTAATATAGTTGATGATGTACATAGCCAAAACAAGATTACTGCGTGTTCATGAATATGTCTTGAAAAGAAGAGAAATTGTTGTACTGTTGAATCTCATGCGAACCAAAAAGATCATCATTATTTAGGAAGCAGCCGCCATCCACGAAATTATTCATCTGGTAATCCACAAATCTCTCTAATTCATTCCATTTTGGATCACTTTGAACCTCCTTTTCACAATGAAAATCTGGGGAAACCACTTGTCCTTCTGACCCACTTGAATCCGTGTGTAACCTCGGTATTGATTCCGATCTCTCAAACTGTAAATACTCTTCCATACTATTCTTGATTTTTGGCTTTTGATCTTCTTCTTCTTCTTCAAAATTCCCCATCCAATCAATTAATCCATTTATTCCATTTCCATTTTGTTGATGATCAATTATCTGGGCATAACTCTCCAGAGTACCTTTTTTGTTGTATATACGGCATAATACCCAATCATCAAGTCTCAAATTGTTGCTGTTCTTCCCTTTACCAGCAGATCTGTCAACATTAGCAAGACGGTACTCGTGCATTATCCAATTGGTTTTCATTCCTTTAGGTGCTTTTCCGGCGTAAAACACTAACGCCTTCTTTATACCTAATGCCTTCGGCTTTCCTATTGGCTTATCGGCGCCCGTGGCTTTCCAATACCCTGTTCCTGCTGCCCTGTTCGGCCGTGATCCGTTCGGATATTTCCTATCTCTCGGAGAAAAGAAATACCACTCTTTTTCACCGTACCAAGCCATTCCTAATTACACAATTACACAATCACCCAAAAAAAATCAAATTTCCATATTTTATTTTATTTAGGGATAAAAGAAAAATTGAAAATGAAAAATTGAAATTTACCAGGAAGTTCCCACGGATCAAACTTGTAGAGATCAACTTCAGCGATGATCGGAACTCCAATTGGCTGGGCTGCGCACTTCCGGCACAAGTAATGCATTACAAGCTCATCGTCCGTGGGATGGAATCTAAATCCCGGCGGTAAGTCCAACTTCTGTTCACCGCCGTCCGTTGACTGTTCCATACAACTTCTGTAATTCATTTTCGTTTCCTTTTCCTTTTCTCTTTGACGACCAGTTGTAACCCAGAAATTAAATTGTTAGGTGTAATTGATGAAGAGCGCACTGGAATTTGTAGGAGGTTATATAAGATATATATATATATATATAAATATATGGAAGATATATATTGGCACGTGGTGAAATGGACCGGTCGTATAAAGAAGAGGTGGATGGAACATGCTATTTTGAAGAGAGACAAATTAAAGAACACAAGAAAAAAAAAAGTCAGTGATGGGATTGGTACGTGAACCGGAGAAAAAACGATGGCGTGGTTTTTGTTGAGCTGACCGCAGCCAAAGAAAAACTACCAACTACGGTCTAATCATCTGAGGACACGTATGACATTTGCTCCCCACGTGTGGGTGATTTTGTCATTGCTTTCGTCATGTTTTTGGGATTCATTTGGAGGAGTCGGCGGCAATGGATTCAACGCTTTGACTGATGTCAGCGTCTTCCCCAAGTAAATCTCCACTGTCTCTTTTAAGCGATTTATTCTCCCAAATTAATTTTATTACTTTAGTATTACCATTTCATTTTTTTTTTTTTTTAAATCAAAACATTTGTCATTTGTTCGCGTGGAATAAATTTGATTCTTTTTATATAAACTTTAAATGCAAACCTTCCCTATAAATATAGATGTGTTGGAAAAATTTCCTCCCAATAAGGATCCAACAAGCTAATAAATTAACTTATTCATTGGTCATATTGATATTAATTTTATGTTTTAATTTCATATAATCACGGGAAATTGACCAAAATGGCTTACTTTTTAAAGAAAACTCTGTGTTTTTTCCACTCTTTAAAACTTGTGTGCATAATTCAAAAGTATATTGCATTCGACAAATGTAATATAGATTTCTATATTACATTTTTTAAATGCAATATAATGCTTTTCAAATCTACTTTTTTTAAAAAAATAAAAACATAAAACCTACCCTACCTTTTCTCTCCCTCCTTCCCTCCTTCCTCTGCGCTTTTTCTCTCTCCCTCTTTCCCTTATTTCTTTCATCCACCATTGAAGCCCCATTAAAGCCCTATTGAGAGTATATTTTTGTTGTACAGTCTCTCCTTCCGCCACTATACAGTCTCCGGTAAGAAATTTCAATTTTTCCCTTCTTTTCTTTTGTGTTTGATTTTTCTTAGATATTTGTCATGGCATTTGGAGGAATGACTTATTACATGTATTATTCTCCCCAAGAGACATTGAACTTATTCTTAAAGTGCCTATATGTCCTATATGTCATTCTTAAATCCCAGAAACGCCATCAGCTTGCTGGATCATCTGTTGTGTCACAAGATTGGCACAACAATGACTGCATCACTTGACTAAACTGGCATATGTGCCTACGTGAGATATTTGCAAAATCCGTAGCAATTTTCTAAATTCTTATACTGAGATATATGGAGTTCCCTTTTGACTCTTCCACTAAAACTGAGTATTACTATAAATATAATATAGGTGATGACGTGGTGGCTGTCCTAATGGAAGGAACTGTGGAAGTAGAACGACAGTGACGCCTAATTTCCGAAGCTACCGCGTTCCTTCTGGAACGACTTGTCACTAATAAAAAAATTTCCATTTCTAGATTCTATCAAACCCAAATTAATTACTACTTTGGAATCTAAGATCTATCCCTTTCAACTATGTCATTTGTTATTTCAGGATACACACCCACATAATTTTTTTTTTTTTTTTTTTTTGTCTAGAATTCATATTTTATATTTTAATATAAAAAATTATATTTTATTTTCATTAAAAGAATTTAATTCTAATAAACTGGATCTATGCGTACACATGGTTAAATTGGGTTTCAGAAAAGATTTAGAGATATTGTGAACACATACTGCTTTTCTAATAGAATACAATTGATTTTGGTTTCAAAATATATATATATATATACAATGCCCAATGTGATTGGAAATTTTTATTGGAGATTTAAAAAACTTCTGGAAATTTATGCTTTGTATTAATACATATGTATATTAAGTTTTGAAATATAAGTGGAAGATATAATATTATTTGACATTTAATTTCTATCAAAATTATTTCTATAAATCATCTCAAAAGAGAAAATTACAAATTTGATAACGAAAGGATTCCCAAAGATGAAGTATATAAACATTTGAGGGGGAATGGATGGATTTAAAGCCTATGTTTAAAAAATTTGTCATTGTGATATCTTGTCTCACATCGAAATAAAAAGTAAATATATAATGATATATAAGAATGAGCCTAGATATTCATAGATTTTTTTTTTGTACTGTGAGGACAATACTAAGTAATTGATTATGGATACTGTCGGGTTCATAGTTACAGATACGGACTTGCAGGTCCGACCAGCCTCAACTATATGAGAATTAAGTGCTACACCTAAGAGGTAGCTCCACTTGTTGAATATCCATTTTGCTTTTAATAATTCTTGTGCTTTGAATGAGTAAAAGAAGTATGATAACATTACATTTAATATATATATAAATTACTTATGTTAGTGAGAATGTTGTAAGTTTAAAGATAAGTCATAAACTAAGTTAGCTAAGTACTCATAAAATCAAGCATTGTCAAGGACTAAAATGGATATAATAGTGAGAATCTAATTAATTTGAATCTAATTATGTATTTACAATTGAGTATATCAATTTGTAATACCAAAAATTATAGATTTCGATGCATTTACTTTCATAAGTGTGCTATACAACAATTTTAAAAAATGTAAATTAGAGAAAATGTGATAGTTTAATTGATTTGGATTTTCTTACTTAGGTACTTTATATGACTTGTCAAATGAGAGGTTTTGAATTCAACTCTTGTTAAATAAAAATATTTTTCTTGCTAAAAGTTTATCTTTCTACGAAAAAAAATAAAATTGAACTTTTTAAAAAGTGAATCATTTAAGTTAATTGAGATTAACTAATTAACGAGATTATTAAGATTTTTTTATGAATATTTGTATATCCATAGCTTTAAAGCTTCCACTACCTTCATAACCTCCATGTAATTAGTTTATAACCTCTTATGAATAATGGAGAGTTATGTATACATTTATATTTGTATGTATATGTGTATATAGGTTACATATATATCATCCCTATAAATAGAGGGTAGTTTTGTATGTTTTGATACAACAATAAAACATATACAAGTATTATGTTATTTTCATTCTTTTTGTTCTTGTCTTATTATGTTATTATTATAGTAATTTTACAATATGTTATCAACACGAGTTTGCTCTTCGGGAGAGAATTGTTTTGTGATATTTTCTACCAAGGTACGTTTTTCTCTATCATGTCGAATCTCTCAAAACTCGAATTTGTTGCTCTTGATATTTCCGGAAAGAACTATTTGTCGTGGATACTAGATGTTGAAATTCATCTTGATGCTATGGGTCTTGGAGACACCATAAAAGAAGGAAATATTGCATTAATGCAAAATCGTGCTAAGGCGATGATATTCCTCCGTCACCATCTTCATGAAGGACTAAAGCCCGAATACCTAATGGTAAAAGATCCACTTGTTCTTTGGAAAAATCTAAAGGAAAGGTATGACCACAAAAAAACTGTTATTCTTCCAAAGGCTCGTTATGAATAATTGCATTTGTGTTTGCAAGATTTTAAATATGTTAGTGAGTATAACTCCACTATGTCCCGTATAAGTTCTAAACTAAAATTATGTTGAGAAGATGTAAATGAAAAATGATATGTTAGAGAAAACTTTCTCTACTTTTCATGCATCGAGTTTTTTTCAAAAGAATTGAGAAAAAGATTTTACAAAATACTCACAGTTAATCTCATGCCTTCTTGTGGCTGAACAAAATAACGAGTTATTGTTAAAAAATCATGAAGCTTGTCCCACTGGCTCTGTTCCATTCCCCGAAGTGAATGTGACTATGATGAATAATAATGGAAGAGAACGAGGTCGTGGACGTGGTCGTAATAATAAATATGTGTCTACTTTCCACCAAAAATGAAATAATAAAGAGGACAAACAAAAAGACATAAGTGGACATAAAAAGGTTGTTAAAAAGCATGAAACTTCATGTTTTTGTTGCGAGAATGAAAGGACATTGACAAAAAAATTGTCGTACTGCAAAGCACCTTATTGATCTTTATCAAGCTTCATTGAAAGAAAGAGGAAAAGGTGTGGAAACAAATTTTGCAAGTTTCTTTGATGATCTTGACAATGATTCTATCGATACTACACACTTGGATGTGTCGATTTTATTTGCCAATCCGCAAGAAAATAATGATATTCTCGGTGACGAAGAATACATAAATCAGTTGGTCTAGTATGATTTGTTTTTCAAGTATTGTTGTTTAAATTTCAAAAATAATTTTTGTTTAGTTTTCAAGAATTGTTATTTAGTTTTCAAGTATTGTTCTTTAGTTTTCAAGAATAATTGTTGTTATTTTCATGAGTTGTGCTTTTGTTCATTTATTGAATTTCACATTTTATATGAGTGTTCACTTGTCATTTTATTTTATGTCTATATATACATAATATATTCTTTATGTACTAAATTAATTAATGTATTAAATAGTTCAAAATATAACATGTATAACATATATATACTTAATATATACTAATTGCTCTTAAAAGAATCTAATGTAACATGTATTATATTTATTAGAGACATACTATGTGTAATGCATATCTTATATATATAAGATTGTAAGTTTCTATGACATATATCTTGTAATTTTGTTGAACTTTTTGGACTTTGTTGTCTTTTTTTTTTTTGGTAAATTATCATCATGACATTGTTACAATTTGCTTAATGTTCTTTGGTCTTTTTGTCTCATTTTGTTTAATGATTCTTGAGTTTTTTTTTCCCCTTTTTTTTTATATATATATATATATATATATATATATAACTTTTCACTTTATCATTATTAATTTTAATTTTATATTCATTTTTTTAAGGCCTTATCTTATATATTTAATAAAAAAATTTTTAATTCTTTTAACTTCTTAATTTTTTTTTTTTTTTTTTTTTTTTTTTTCTTTTATCTTTATATATATATATATATATATATATATATATATATATATATAATTATCTTATCTTATATCTTATATATATAAGTTTAACAATTTTCTAATGGCATGAGTTGTAATTTTATTGAATTTTTAGATTTTAATGTCATTTTTGTCTTTATTTTATGATGATGTTTATGATTTTTTATTTTATTTTTTTTAATTAAACATTTATGTACAATAACCTTTCATATTCTTTATGATGATGTTTAAGTTTTTATTTTTATTTCAATTTTTTTAAATTACATTAATGTCTAATAACCTTTCTTATTCTTTATTATAATGTTTAAGAGTTTTTTATTTATTTTTTTTTTAAAATTAAATATTTATGTATCATTTCACATTCTTATTATAACCTTTTAATTTTTATTTTTAAATTTTTTTTCTAATTTTTTTGTTACTATATTTTGTATCAAAATATGTAATTATGGTGTTTAGGAATTTATTTTTCACTTTAATTTTTTTTTAAATAAAACATTTATGTCTAACAACCTTTCATATCCTTTATTATGACTTTTTAATTTTTATTTTTTAAATTTTTTTTTGTTATTATATTTTGTACCAAAAATTTAATTATAATGTTTAAGGTTTTTTTCCTTAACCCTCCTCATAATGTGAGTAGAGACATTAAATTTAAAATTTATAAAATCTTTTTCCTCTAATTTATATTAATATTTTTATTATTATAAATTATTTTTAAATTTTTAAATGATAAAAACAAAATACATTTTGTTATCAATTATATTTTTAATATTTTTTCTATTTATTTTTTTAAAATACATTTCATGAGCAAATACTTATCCATATTATATAAAATATTTTAAAAGACTTTCTTTAATTGCTATTACATACTTAATCTAAATTTTTGTAATTTGTTTTATCATTATATTGATCTTTTAATTTATAGATATATATATATAAATTTTTTTCTACTTCAATATAAGTTTTTTAATGTAAGATTACAAAGTTTTATATAATAATATTTTAATTCTTTTGATATCTTTTAACTTTTTATTAGTGTTTATGATTAAATAATATATTTTAAATATTACAATATTTATATAAAATGTATAAAAAAATAATTGATAAATCAATAGAAAAAAATTAACTATAGATTGAAAAAATATATATAAAATAGGCATCCCACACCTTGTGGGTTCCAACTAGTATATATATAATATTGTTCACTACTTGTAAGTACTGTTCATATACACTGTTTACTATGAACAATATTATACTGTTCGGAACTGTTCATGTGCACTACACTGACCAATGTTCATGTACACTACACTGTACTAATGTTCATGTACACTATTCTGTTTAATACTGTTTACACGGTACAAAGCACTGTTTATGCTTGTTGTGAATTGTGTTTACACTGTTTTGTATATGATATATATATATATATATATATATATTCTAGGATATATCTTAAAATGCTTAAAAATATATATTATGTTTAAAATGAATTTTGATCCTTTCACTTTTGGTTAAAAGGTAAGTAATTACCACTGCACTATCCAAATTTTTTTTATATGATTGCTTTATAAAATATATTTAGCATCAATTTGCTAATGTTATTATTATTATTATTATTTCTTGTGTTTTCATATATCTTATTATTCTTTAATTATAATATTTTTTATTTTTTTATTTTTGAAGAATATAGATGATGATATATGTCTTGATGATAGTGCAACTACTCATACTATTCTTAAAAATAAAAAATATTTCATTGCGCTAAAGATGAGTGATGCATATGTCACTACAATTTTGGGTAGAATAATTGAAGGCTCCGGGAGAGCAATTATAATGTTATCCAATGAAACAAAGTTGAATATAAACAATGCTTTATTTTCATCAAAGTCTCAAAGAAATTTGTTAAGTTTTAAAGATATTCGTTTTAATGGATATCATGTGGAGACTATAAATGAAGGAAATGATGAGTACCTTCATATTACAGGCATTGTTTCCGGTAAGAAAATCATATTGAAAAAATTAAATATGTTTTCTTCCGGCTTGTACTACACAAGAATAAATGCAATTGAAATACATTCAATAAACCAGAAGTTTATTGATTCAAAAATATTTACTATTTGGCATGATCGGTTAGGTCATCCTGGTTCAAGTATGATGCGAAAAATTATTAAAAATTCGCATGAGCATTCATTGAAAAACCTTAAGATTTTTCAATCAAAAGAATTTTCTCTGTGCTGCTTGTTTTTAAGGAAAATTGATTATTAAGTCATCATCGGTTAAAGTTGGAATTGAATCTCCAACATATTTAGAAAGAATCCAGGGTGATATATGTAGACTAATCCACCCTTCATGTGGACCATTTCGATATTTTATGGTCTAATAGACGCATCTAGTAGATGGTCTCATGTAAGCTTATTATCAACTTGCAACTTGGCGTTTGCGAGATTGCTTGCCCAAATTATTAGACTACGAGCACAGTTTCCAGATTATACAATTAAATCAATACGTCTGGATAATGCTTTGGTGAATTTTCATCTCAGACTTTCAATGATTATTGTAAGTCAATTGGTATAAGTGTTGAACATCATGTAGCTCATGTTCATACACAAAATGGGTTAGGTGAGTCATTTATTAAAAGACTTCAATTGATAGTTAGACATATACTTACGAGAACTAAACTACCTGTTTTAGCTTGGGGACATGCAATTTTGCATGCAGCAACACTTGTACGTGTTAGACCAACAAGTTATCATAAATATTTCCCATTGCAATTGGCTTATGGTCGGGAGCCAAATATTTCCCATTTTAGAATGTTTGGATGTGCGGTATATGTTCCTATATCTGCACCACAACGCACAAAACTGGGACCTCAAAGAAGATTTGGAATATATATTGGTTTTGATTCTCCTTCTATTATAAAATATCTTGAACCTATGACGGGAGATCTTTTTTGGACCCGATTTTCGATTGTCATTTTGATGAATCAATGTTCCCGGATTAGGGGGAGAAAAAAAAAAACAGCTTGGTAAAAATATTACATGGAATACTGTGTAACATCTTGATACTCGTACAAATCAATGTGAACTCGAAGTTCAAAAGATAATACACTTGCAAAGTATAACAAATCAACTGCCAGATGCATATACCGACCTAAAGAGAGTGACTAAGTCACATATACCGGCTGAAAATGCTCCTATATGGATTGATGTCGCAACAAGACAATCTGTAAATGAAATAACAAATGAGTCTATAGCATGTCGGAAACGTGGTAGATCAATTGGTTCAAAAGATAAAAATCCCCGTAAAAATAAGGGAGCAAATGTTAATAATGAACCCGGGATTGATACTCTAGAAGAATCAAGAGACATAATAAATGAAAGAAATCCAGAAGAAGTTCAGGTACCTAAAGAAGTTGAAAATATTGGAAAAATAGAGAATGATGAGATCTCAATAAATTATGTCTCAACGGGGAAACGATTGAACCGAGAAGAAATATTTATCGATAGTGTTTTTGTATATAATGTAGCATCAACTATTATGAATGAAAATGATTATAATGAGCCTACATTTGTTGATGAATGTAGACGTAGAAGTGATTGGCTGAAATGGAAAGATGCAATTCAAGCATAATTAAACTCACTTGCAAAACGTGAAGTTTTTGGACCCATAATCCAAACACCTGAAGATGTCAAACCTGTAGGGTAATATATGGGTATTTGTGCGGAAAAGAAATGAGAAAAATGAAATTGTGAGTTATAAAGCACGCCTTGTTACACAAGGTTTTTCTCAAAGACTGGGAATTGATTATGAGGTCACTTATTCTCCTGTGGTGGATGCAATTACTTTTCAATATCTCCTTAGTCTAGCAGCCAATGAGAAACTTGATATGCGTCTTATGGATGTAGTTACACCCTATTTATATGGCTCACTTGATAGTGATATCTATATGAAAATCCCTGAAGGATTTAGAATGTATGAAGTATATAAATCAAATTCTCGAGAGTTATATTCAATAAAATTACAAATATCTTTATATGGTTTAAAACAGTCTGGATGAATGTGGTACAATCGTCTTAGTGAATATTTATTGAAAGAAGGTTATCAAAATAACCAAATTTGTCCATGTGTATTTATTAAAAAAGAAAAATCAGGATTTGCTATAATTGTTGTCTATGTTGATGATTTAAATATTATTGGAACTCCTGAATAAATTTTAAAAGCAGTGGATTCTTTGAAGAAAGAATTTGAGATGAAAGATCTCGGAAAAACAAAATTTTGTCTCGGCCTGCAGATTGAGCACTTGAAAGATGAAAGTGGAATTTTTGTTCATCAATCAAATTGTACTGAAAAAGTCCTTAAAAGATTTTACATGGACAAAGCACATTCATTGAGTACCCCAATGGTTGTTCGATCACTTGATGTGAAAAAGGACATTTTTCTACCTCGTGAGGATAATGAAGAAGTTCTTGGTTTTGAAGTATCATATCTTAGTGCAAGAGGTCTACTAATGTATCCGGCTAACAATACAAGACCTGATATAGCTTTTGCTGTTAATTTATTAGCAAGGTTTAGTTCATGTCCAACTAAAAGACATTGGAATGGAATTAAACATGTCTTTCGATACCTCCAAGGTACAATTGATATGGGATTGTTATATGCCAATAGTACTAAACCACAACTTGTTGGTTATGCCGATGTTGGTAACTTATCCGATCCACATAAAGAAAAATCTCAAACAGGCTATGTTTTTACATGTGGAGGAACTGCTATTTCATGGCGTTCTACAAAACAGACACTAGCTGCTACATCTTCAAATCATACAGAGATTATAGCAATCCATGAAGCAAGTCGTGAATGTGTGTGGTTAAGATCCATGTCTCAACACATCCGAGAGACATGTGGTATTTCTTCAGGCAAAGAATCTTCAACAATAATTTATGAAGATAACACTGCATGTATAGCTCAATTACAAGAGGGGTATATCAAACAAGATCGTACAAAGCATATTTCACCAAAATTCTTCTTCACGCATGATTTTCATAAAAATGATGATATTGATGTACAACAGATCCGTTCAAGTAACAATTTGGCAGACTTGTTCACAAAGGCATTACCGACTTTAGTATTTGAAAGATTGGTCTGTAATATTGGAATACACCGGCACAAAGATATTATGTAATGATCGGGGAGAGTGTACAATGAACGATATACTCTTTTTCCTTCACTAGGGTTTTTTTTCCACTGAGTTTTTCTCTAGTAAGGTTTTAATGAGGCATATTCCTTGTACAATGGACATCCAAAAAGTGGGAGTTTTATGAATATTTATATGTTCATAGCTTTAAAGCTTCCACTACCTCCATAAAAGTACTATGTTTCTTAATGTGTTTTTATATTAGTAAAATAAAATATAAAAGTACTACATAGGAATTTTGTTCAAAAGAATTCTTTTTACCTTCCGAATGTAATTCCTTCACCCAGTAACAAAGCTTCCGAGATGATCACAAATATCATTGAGAATGGGTTGAACATAGAAGAATAGGTTGGTCCGTGTTCTGCTACTGCCCATGAAACTAAGAAAAATGATACTGATGTTACCAGTGCCCCCTATCTCATTATTATTATTATTTTAGGTATTTTCAATTTTCAAATATATATATATATATAATATATATATATAAAAAAAAATCACGCCCCGAATCCGGGTTGTAACACGACCATGCCCTCAAAGTTTCCCTCGAAAACATAAGGTCTTTTAACAGCTAAACAGAATATTCTCCACAAGAATATATCAACCAAATAACTGAAATCCATATTCTCAAATAAATACTTTTAAAATAATTCCAACTGTCAATGAAATTACTCCAACTATGGATAACGAGTTTAGGGATGCAACCCCAATTATTAGCAAAAACAAAACTAAATCCAAATAAGGTTTCCAACTCCAACTAAACAAAAGAACAAGTAAATAAAAGTTCATTTATCATAAAATACCAATAGTCTCAAAAATACCAAGAGTATGATAAAATCCAGATTCAAATATAACTCTCAATAGAAGAATCAAAACACTTATTACACATAGTTTTACTCAACAGAACAAAAAGGAATCCAATTCAATTCCACTTTCTTTTTATGAGGCTCAAGTAGTCATTAGTTGGTTTTAATCAATATCGATTCTAGTTGTTAATCCTTCTAGGGATGCCGGAACTTATCGTAGAGCTTTTTCACCATGCTCAATGGTTTCAGAATTTATAGTTTGGAACATGTTACCCAACTTATTTCTAACTAATTTGAGCCAAAACATATACTTTTCATTCTTTAGAGCAGACTTAAATAATCTAAATATAAAAATAAGTAAATAATACTAAAATAAAAATAATAAAAACTTCCTAATACATTACGTAACCATCATTCAAAATTCCAGATTTATTCCAAATAAAAATATTAATAAAATTAACACTAAAGCTTCAGTTAGTAATTCCTTTAAAATAAACATATATAACATAAATGTACTGATTAAAACTTTTAATTAACAACAATAAGATAATTTAAATAATTTTTAAAAAGAACAGAGGAATCCAGAAGCTACTGAAGAAAGAAAAATAATAATAAAAAAAAACATATATATATAATAAAATTTGGATTCATCGTAAATGATGAACACAATCAGGATTTTACTTTTAATAAAACAAAAAAAAACAAATAAAAGAAAAGAAATTGAATTGTTAAGAAACCAGAAACGTCCAAATCAAAATTTTCTTCCAAAAACGATTTCTTTCCAAATTATTATAATTTAACTAATAATATATAATATAATATAATAAATAAAATAAGAATTTAGAGGGACCAGATTCGTAAACGATCAAAAATCTTCATACCAGAGTAGAAGTTTTCTGTAAAAATTTTATAACAGACTCTGTAGCAATTTTATAGTTAAAAGAAACTCAATCGAACAAAAGAAACAAAACGAAATTTACAAATAATAAAACAAAAATCATAACTTATACCAGTAATCTAACAAATCAAAAGATTATTTATTTTTGAAAGGTATCCGTTTACTCACCTCTAAATTGCACCAAAAGGAATTGAATTCACAGCAAAACCTTTGAATGATCCAACCTAAATATATATTAGGATTTCTTATTTTCCATGTTTATCGAGTAAAATATGGTGAGTAACTAGAGGTCTAGAGAAAAAAACGTTCTCTCTCTAGAATTTTCTCTCTCAACATGACTGGTTAGGATGGATCACCTAGTAGCCGCCCCCCACCTTTGCTGGAGGAATCTGTTCAAGCTCAACGGAGTAATAAAAAGCCGAAACATAATGTAGAGGAGAGCGTAATCCCGAAGGAAATGGAGGTTCAAGAACCAGAACCCGTGTCGGATTGTCATACGAGTAACACACCATGGAAAGATAAACTTTTTCCGGACCAAAATGCAGACAGTATGGAAAGACCACCCTACTACATGGGTGAGGATGAAGAGGAAAGGTATGAAGGTGTAGATGAATTGTTCCGCACACAAGATTGTTTGGAGGAAGTTCCTCCCAAATTTGGACCGCGTGTCGAAATCTCCAAGGAAAAGTATACAAGCCTCTTCAAACAGTGGCGTGGTGCCTTGATAGTAAAGCTGCTTGGTAAGTCGGTGAGCTACCGGACTTTGGACCAACGCGTCCGAGACCTATGGAACCTTGACCATGGGTACGAACTTACTGATCTAGAGGAGGGGTACTTCATAGTTCGGTTCTTCTCTCGTGAAGACTATTTGCATGTGCTTGAAGGAGGCCCTTGGATTATACTAGGGCACTACCTTACAGTGAGAAAATGGAAACCGAAGTTTTGACCATCTGTTGAAACAGTGGCAAAAACCTTGATTTGGGTGCGTTTCCCTGGCATTTTTTCGGAAATGCTAGATGAAGAAATGTTGACTTCGATGGGGGATATGGTAGGGAGGACAATTAAAGTGGATGGTTTATCTCTGACTGGATCGAGGTGCAAGTTTGCACGTGTCCGTGTTGAAGTGGATTTGTCGGCCCCTCTTATCGCATCTTTAACCGTGTTAGATGTTGCCCAGTTAGTGGAGTATGAAGGTTTGCATTTATTCTGCTTTCACTGTGGTAGATATGGGCATCATGTTGAGGAATGTTCATCATCACACGATGCAACAACAGATTCCCCTCCTGAACCGAATCCGGCTCAATCACCGGTTGAAGAGACTCCCAAATCCGCTTCTCCTTACGGTCCATGGATGCTTCTTAACTATAAAAGGAAACCCGCATTGCGGAAGCAGAAAGGTAGGCGGAACAACAACGGGCGGCCGGTGGCGGCTCACGGTGCTGGTCGGGAGCAACTTGCCCTGGTGGGCCCGGAGGCTAGGGGCCCAGATACGAGGCAGGTGGAGACCCAAGTGTAGCAAGCCCACTTGCACAGTCGGGACTCGGGTAATAACGCAGGTGGTTCACGGTTTAACACTTTGGATGGTATTGGAGAAGATTTGGACTTGGAGTCCATTGTGGCCCGGTTGAAACAGAAAATTCAAAGTGTCCAAGGCCCAGGTAATCGTCGCAAGGTGGGCTCGACCCATGAGGTTCATTCCGGTAAGACTAAGGGTAATAGGCCATGGCAGTCCAAGTAGGCCGGCCCAAGGTGGACAGTTGCATCAAAATTGGAACATTAAAATCGGAGAAGGGGCCCAAGCATTACAAATAATACAAATACATAATTCTCTTATTGAGAGTAATATTCGCAACAATAAAAAGTCGGGTAAGCGGGAAGAATGCCAGTAATCCTCTTGTCGGGGACCATCGACATGATGCGGAAACCGGTCCTTCGCGGTAGGGTAAATCTACTGATATGGAGGTGGAGCAGCCCACCACAAGAGGTACTTAATGTCTCTGCCAAAAATAATTACATGGAACTGTAGGGGTGCAGGTTCGGTTATTGCATAAAGACACCTCCTCCTCCTTGTGAGGAGTAAAAATCCTGATATTTTGATTCTTGAAGAAACGAGAGTTTCTAGTAATTTTATTGATAAGATTTTTTCCAAAACTGATTTTAATAGTAGTATTGTAGCCGAAGCTAATGGATTTTCCGGTGGCATTTGGATTATATGGAATGATTCTAATTTTCAGTTGGAACCCATCTCCATTGATGATCAAATTATAAATGCAGTGGTGAGGACCAGAGTGGCCAGCCGTGGCTGCTTTCCGCCATTTATGCTTCTCCGAATCCGATATTCAAGCGGGAGTTGTGGGACTACATTTCCTGTTTGGGAAGTATAGTGAACTTACCGTGGTTGTTACTTGGAGATTTTAACCAGATTGTGAATTCATATGAGAAACAGGGGGGAAGGCGGTCCAGTACAAAGCACGGATGAAGCCTCTGCAGGATATGATCCGAGTATGTAATCCGATTGATTTGGGTTTCTCGGGGCCTAAATTCACATGGTCAAACATGAGACAGGGGTTGGCTAAGGTGCAAGAGCGATTAGACCGTGCACTATGCAATCACCAATGGTTAGCTTTATTCTCGGATTGTAAGGTGGTGCATCCGCCTAGGAGTAGATCCGATCATAACCCGGTTATGATTGTAGATGGAGGTAAGCAATCACGATCCAGGAATGCTCGCCCCTTCCGAGTTCAAGCGGCATGGTTTCAACATCCAAAATTTGAGGAGTTTATGGCAAGAAACTAGGTTGAGGATGGACATTTGGAATTGGTACCAAAATTACAATCTCTACTCCAGAAAATGCAGCATTGGAATCAACATGTATTTGATAATATTTTCGACCGAAAGTTTCAATGCTTGGCCCGATTGGCAAGTGTGCAGCGGGCAGCCCAAGTGAAACTTTCTCGGTATCTAGATCGCTTGGAAGGTGAACTAAGGAGTGAGCTGAGTTCCATTCTTGAACAAGAGGATGTTTTTTTGAGGCAAAAATCTCAGGTGTCTTGGTTAATGGAGGGGGAAAGAAATACGAGATTCTTCCATTTGTCTACTTTGAACCATAGACGCAATTGCATCGATAGATTGAGGCTAGATGATGGTTCTTGATGTGATGACCACGAGATGTTGAAGATGATGGCACGAGATTTCTATAGGAGGTTATATACCAAGGAGTTGTGCTACCGTGCGATCCCTCTAGTTGGCGGTTCCCAACAGTTTCCCACAGAAATAGAAGTTGGTTAAACCGTCTGGTTGCACCTCAAGAGGTGTTTGAGGCGGTGAGCAAGATGGGAGCATTAAAGGCGTCGGGCCCTGACGGTTTCCCCCCATGTTTGTTCCAACGATATGAGCATATTGTAGGGGAAAAGGTATTGAATCAGTGCAACACATGTTTCAAGTGGGCAAATTGGCAGCAGGTTTGAACGAAGCAATCATATGTCTTATCCCCAAGGGTAATTCACTGGAATTCTTACATCAATTCCGACCAATTTCTTTATGTAATGTGTTGACTAAAGTGGTTTCCAAGATCTTGGCTAATAGATTGAAACCTTTGATGCATGACCTTACGGGCCAATACCAAAGCAGCTTCATTCCTAGGCGATCTACTACGGATAACATTATTGTGGTGCAGGAGATTATTCACTCGTTGCATAAGAGGAAGGGGTCGAAAGGGGGTTTCATCCTCAAGGAAGATCTTGAGAAGGCTTATGACCGGGTGGACTGGGTTTTCCTCGGGGAGGTTCTGAAGTTTACTGGATTTAAGAGTGGTTTTGTGGATTTGATCATGGACTGTGTCTCTTCGGCCAAGCTATCTGTTAGTTGGAATGGTGAGGTTCTTGAACCTTTCATCCCAACTAGGGGCCTACGTCAAGGGGATCCCCTTTCTCCATATTTATTTGTATTATGCATGGAGGTGTTAAGTCAGCAAATTACGAGTGCAATGGAAGGACAACGGTGGAAACCTCTGAATTTTTAGCGTACCAGCCCAAAAGTATCACATTTGTTCTTTGCAGATGATTTATTGCTTGTTTGGGGAGGCTTCCTTCTCACAAGCACGGTTGGTAGAACATCTTCTTGCCAATTTTTGTGGCTTCTCTGGTCAAAGAATCAATAGGAGTAAATCTCGCATTTGGTTCTCTCCGAACACTCCAGGCTATCTTCGAAATTCCATATGCTCGGAGTTTCAAATTCAAGCTACTACTAATCTCGAGACATATTTGGGGGTCCCTTTATTTCATGGTAGACCTACCAAATTATTTCAACATTTGGTGGACAAGACTAATTGCAAACTTACGGGTTGGAAGTTGAAAACACTCTCGAGAGCTACTCGGTTGGTGTTGTTAAAGTCCACACTCACAGCGTTGCCTAACTACTCTATGCAAACCACGGTGGTACCAAATCTAATTGTTCAAAAATTGGAGCGCTTGGGCAGGAACTTTTTTTGGGGTTCATCACCGGTTAAGAAAGTTATGCATACAGTGGCATGGTGGAAGATTTGTCGTCCTAAGGCGGTTGGGGGTTTGGGTGTTTCATCGCTTAAGGAAGCCAACATAGCTCCGATGTCCAAGCTGGACTGGAAATTGGTGTACCAACCCAATTGCATCTCTAGCAAGATATTCACCTCTAAGTATGGGGGCTGGTTGCCGCTTATCGGGGGTGAACTGAAGAAGGGCGGGTCTTTTGTTTGACGAAGTATGGCGAAGACCATTCCTTGGTTTCGGCAGGGGATCACTTGGGAAGTCGGAGATGGGGCTGTGGTGCTATTTTGGCTTGACAAGTGGTTGTTGAATGAGCCCCTTCTTCGACATGTGCAGGTTAATATTTCGGAGGAACAATTAGGAAGTGTGGTAAGATACTACTGGTGCCCTCTGCAGGGTTGGAAACTAGGTGAACTTCAGCAGCTGCTGCCGCCGGCTATACTTGAAATTCTGGTACAGTTCCAATTACCCCGACATGGTACAACCGCAGACCAACCTAGATGGAAGCTCAGCAATACTGGATGCTTCTCCACACAGTCCGTTCGTTGTCTCATGCAACCTCGGATACCAGAAACAGGTTCCATTTGGAAGCGCATTTGGGAATTTCATGGCCCTTCAAGGGCGTCTCTCACTATATGGATGATCCTACATGGATCCCTTCCGACTACTAAATTGTTGTGGAAACGAGGAGTTATTGGCTCCCCGGCTTGTCAATGGTGTAATCACCCTTCTCGGTCGATGTTGCATCTACTTCGAGACCGCTCGCTAGCCGCCGGAAGCTGGCAACTCATATTTTCTGCTCGTGAATGGGAAGCTTTTGCTCAACCTACTGAGGCGATCACTTGGATCTCTATCAATATGTATAGTAATAGGAATATTTCTTCTTTTGGTCATCAGTGGCCTTATGTTTTCAAGCAAATTGTACATGATTTATGGTTCAACCATATCGCTAGAAACCACAGGTCTAACCATTTTTTGGAAGATCCTTATCTTTTTGCTAAAAGAAGCTTGCACAAAGTGCTAGAGCTCCTCTTAGCCTGGGCATAGGATCTGGTCTTTTACTCTTGTTTGGTGGGTGGTTTACTCTGTTTTTGTTTATTCCTTATTTCCTTTGAAATAGATTCCCGGTTTTAAACCAAAAAAAAACTAGAGGTCCGGAGTCAAGCGCCAAGAAACCTTGCTCCTGTCTATGCACAATCCGGTAGCCACTAGTTGTACAACTACTATGATACATATATAAAATGTTGCTCCAAAACTTATGAGGATATATTTTCAGCAACTTTACCTATTATTATTCATCATACACAGTACACAACAAATACGAGAACATCAAATCATAGAAAATGTTGCCAAAAAAAAAGAAGAAAAAAACCAAAAACAAAATGCATTGCGAGAATTCTAGTCTTAATTTGTGTGATCATCACCTGTGATATGTACCAAATTCCATCAGACAAGCAACTGAAAAGAAGAAACATAGTTCCACGAGCCCAATGCTTGGGAGCTTTCTTAATAATGGACATAGAAGTATGCTTAAGGATAGGTGACATAATATGCATTGTTTTGCCTTTGTAGAGGACAATAATGAGTTCACCACCCAAGCATAACATTGCACCAAAACTCTTAATTTTCCCACCGCTTGAACCCAGCTGCGATTTCTCCATCCTTTACCCATTTTCACGAGGATTATATATATATAGGTGAAAGAAAGAAAGATAGAAATTTCATTCATAATACCCTAAAATGACTGAGAAAATAAAAGCTACGATAGGAATTAAATTGAGGAAGTTTGTTGCATATGTAGTTGTGGTGTCTATTAGGTCGTAATAGAAAAATTCTATGCCCATGGAGACCTTGAAAAGTGCAAAATCAACACCAATTCTTATATATAAATGTTGAATATCTTTTTAACCATTAATTTCAAATTATTACTATTACCCTATTAGTTGTTATACCTCATCCCACATTGAAATGATAAGTGAATGTGTAATGGTATAAAGAATGTGTCTAGGTACTCATAGTCAACTCGGGGCACCCCTTTTGGTGCAGTGAGGACAACACCAAGTAGTTGATTGTAGGTATTGCCGGACCTATGATAAGTGAATGTGTAATGATATATAAGAATGAGTCTAGGTACTCATAGTCAACTCAGGCCTAGGCCTTAAGGGAGGATAAATGTGATACCCGTCCTATATCGATATGTAACAGTGAGGACAATGTCAAATAGTTGATTGTGGGTACTGTCAGGCCCATAGTCGCGGCTTAAATTCTTTTCTTCCTATTCTTTTTTTTCCCCGCTTATTCTCTCTCGATGTCTCTTTATCTTCTCTTCTCTTTTTTTTTTTTTTTTTTTGGGTCCATTATTGTTGTTGTGAATGTTATCACCGCGAGAGGGGATCTGCTTGTGCCATGTTGTGTAACACATATTAGTTACGACCCTTTGATACCATCTATCATAATTTGGTTCATCACGGGTTTGAAGACACTCATGTTAATTATTTAACACTATTTTCAATTTCTAAAATATTTATGTTGAATTGACTGTGAATATTTAAAAATATTATTATTTTGGGTATCACAAATACTTTTATACATATATACTTTTATCGCAAATACATGGATTGAAATGTGCCATTTTTGAAAACCCATCTACAATCACATATATAGAATTCCTACCCATTCTAGACCTAGATAAACTCATAACAAAGTCCATAGATATGTCAACCCAAGGTTCACTGAGAATAGGTAAAGGAGTATACAAACCTCATGGTATACTCCTAAAGGGGATGGTCAAAGTTTCATTTCTCCTCGAAATGGTCCACATCTCTGAATGCTCATCTTGGTCTTCTATTTATAGATAAAGGGGTGACCAAGAAAGTAAATTTGATTGGTCAAGAATTTCCTTAGTATTGATGTGATATCATTTGATTGGAAGAGACACATGTCATCATATCATTTATTACTTCATAATTAATTAAATAAAAATTTATTATCCATTTAATTAATTTAAATAATATTAAAAGTTATAAAATTTTAGTGTGTCCATTAAACTTGATCTAATAGGGTCACAACCATTATTAAAATTGTAGAATCCCTCATATCCGGTAAGTGTTGTCAAAAGTCTCACCTCCTTTATTTTAGAAGACATAAATTTATAATGACATATAATAAAATAATTGGGATTCCCACCTATTAAAGAATATATATAAAAAAATAAATAAATAGAAATTTGTTAAGGAGGTCCCTCAAACCTTTAAGTTGTTTATTAGGGTCCCAAACTTAATAAAATCCCAAAATATCATTTTGCTCTCCTTACCAAAGTTTCATCCTTGAAACTTACAAACAACCATCCAGAAAAAATCTCATATCCAATGTTTTCTCAATTCTTAGTTTTATTCCAAATTTTAACCAACCAACAACTTCTTTGAAATAAAAGAAGGGTAAACCATCTAGGTAATATATGAACTATTAAGTACTAAGGTTTTGCACCTTAATTTATTTTTGTTCAGCTCTTGCACCCCAATAATTAAAAATCACTTACCTTGCACTTCCGTTAAAAATTTTTTGTCAGATTTTACTTTTCGATCAAATTTTAGGGTAGTTTCGTCTTTTATGAATTAAAAAAAAAAAAAAAAAAAAAACAACAACAACAACAACAACAACTCTAGTTCCTTTTTCTTTCTCTTCTTCTTCCAAAGTTCTATAGAAGCGATTATAGTAACTGCCAAATGATCTAAGAGTTAGATTAGGAATATCTTTCCCAAACCTGCACAAATCAGATGAAATTTGAGCAAAGATTCATGTAAATTTACCTATAGATGACAAAAGGTATAACCACATAAGAATATCAAGCTAAAGGGCTAAAAATGACAAGAAGAATGACTCTATGTGAACACAACAAATCAAACACTAAAAAAGATGACCTCGGTACAAAATCATCAGGATGGAGAGAGCCACGAAGAAGCAACTCTACTTAAATATACAAGGCTAAGAGCTAAGAGAGATAACTCTACCTAAGAACATCAAGCCAAAAGCCAATGGAAACAGTTTCAACACAAGGTATTCAAGCTTCAAGCCTAAAAGGATTTGACTAGGAGATGTTGGGCGAGAGTCGAATGGAAGCAACCTTAGACTAGGTTATCGTGTCAAAAGGCGAATAGGTTATCTCATTTTCTCTTTTTTATGACACATTAAACCTACCCATATCAAATAAAAAAATAATTTAATCTCATTTCTTCATTTTCAGCAAGTTAAGTATGCTCGTATTAAAAAAGTAAAATAAATAAAAAGTTAATCTCATTTCCTCCATTTTTGGCAGGTTAAACATGCCCATATTAAATAGAAAAAGAGTTAATCTTATCTTCTCCAATTTCTGTGGCGTAAACTTGCTCATGTTAAATAAAATGAGTTAATCTCATTTATAAGCAGAGACGAGTTACATAAAGAGAGACGTAAAGGCAATAAATAGATCATAAAATAATTGAGTGCCATATATTTTGTAATTAACTAAATGTGTTAACCCGAATAATCACTTGACAAATTTTATTTTTTTGGTACCTGGGGCGCCCGGTGTCCCCCCTTTCGGGGTAGATGAACTAATCGGGACGGGGCTGCGGGGGGGGTTTTTTTTTTTTTGTGTTTTTTTGGGGGGGGGGAGCTGGGGGGGGGGGGTCTCTTTTTCGGTGGGGGGGGGGGGGGCGGGGGCTTTTAACATGGTACTTTCTACCCCGGGGGATCGGCCCTCGATCACCCCCTTGCAAAGTACTTGGTGACAAGTACCTCAATTTTTGTAATTATCCTTGTCTAGAGAAATGTTTGGTGACTTATTCCGTACATGTGATTTGCATTGCCCTTTTACTCATCATACTACCTTACTTCTGCAGACACGTCTATTGGTATTTCACTGTGTACTTAGTATTTGACAAAAAAATTTGAGTAGTATATGTTGGTGTATTTAAATCCTATTGTGAAGATATTCTTGCCTAAAAAATCCGAAGAAATTAGAATATATAGGAATTGTTTATGATTACTTTTCAATATTTTGGAGATGTCTAAGGAGAATAAGTTTAATTTCTTGTCAAGGATGAAAAAATGAACTAGATATAAACTCATCAGGCAAAATGTTGAAGGATGTGATTGAGCCCTTGACTATTGCCAACAAGTTAGCTATGTTTCAGGCTTCTTTCCCCCTACACTTGAGAATAAAATATTTCCAACCAAAAACAAAAGCTAAAAAATAAGGTAGAGTATGCTAGAAGAAAGCCAAAAGAATTCTAGCATGGCAAAAGAATCCACTGTCCACTGCTACGACTATAGTAGAAACAAACACATAGCTATGAGTTTCCCAAGCCTAAATGTAATTGGCAACTCCATAGGTTGGTGAGTCCAATGAAACAAAGTGAGAGTCTCATGCTTGTATGAATTCCATTTAATTTTGCAATATCATTCAGACAAGAGAACAGCCACAAATTGTACATGAGTCGTTGTATGTACATGTGAATGGAAAAAAGGTTAAGACATGTTGGCTATGGTAGATTCGATGCAACACGTAATTTTGTAATTTACAAGGCACCCATTTGTCATTATCATTGCAAAAGAATTCCTTCACTATGAAGGATATCAATTAAGCAATGGATAAACAGGCAGTGTTCTGGTAGACTTAAAGTTAAGTTCCTCGGAAGGCCAGTGCAATATGACAATTGTACCACTTATGATTTTGACTTAATTTTAAAATTTGAGCTTTTGATTATGGCTAAGGTGACATTTGATGAAATAGCACCTAGGTAGAGTATTTATAGAAACCAATCACAAAGAGAAAAAATATATTGTCTAATATGCAATTAAAGGACAAGCTTAAAAATGATCAGCCAACAGACCTAGTAGCCCTTTTATTGGAAAAGACAACTACTACACACCCAACATTACCTAGTCCAAAAGTGTTGGATGAGTTCTTTAATTTGATACCAAGTGAATCATCAAAAACATTACCGCCAAACAAGCCATAGATCATCAAATTGAGTCAATACCTTGAGTTGTAACACTTGCTCAAGCACTATACAAGATGGATCCTATAGAGTAGGTAAAATTGAAGAATCAATTGAGTGAATTGTTGAACACACATATCGGAATTAAAGACTTCATGTGGTGCACCTACCTTATCCCTTTACTCTTTATACAGTATTAATTCTACAAACACGTCTATTGATAACCAAAAACAAATTCTTGAAGGAATATCCTAGCATTAAATTTCACATTGCTATCATACAAAACCAACTATCCTTCCTTCAAAAAGCCCATATCATTCAAATCCAAAGTGTTTTAACATCTCCAAATTCACCCTTATTTAGATTTCTGAATTGCTACCAAAGCACAAAGTTTTTTTCCTTTTCCTAATCAACATTCCTAAGGGCCAGCCATTATTTCTCAGTCTTGATTTTAGGAGCAAGATTGTGCATCTAGGTTAAACTAGTTATAATAAAGCTCCAGAAGCAGTACTATTACCTAGACACAAACGTATTTATGGATGAATAAATTTGAACTTCTCATTCTTTGACAAAAATAAGAGTAAACATGTTGAAAAGGAAGAACAGAAATTAGAGAAAATATAAAGCACCACAAAATTCTCATGTTTCTCCTAGTAATGACTCAATCAAAGCTGCTTCCTCTTCCTGTAGGAACAGGGAAAAAATCAGCTGCATGCTCATGAAGATGTATAAAAAAAATGATAAGTGTTAGAAGCAACATACCACTAAGGCGTTAAACTCAGTTTCCTCATCTATAGCACTTACAATTGCAGGATCCTCTACAAGTTCCTATAAATGAAAAATAGAAAGCATTAAGAGCAACTCATCTATAAATCAACTAACCCCTCTATTTCAAAATAGTTGTCCATTACATTTTTCAACGCATCAATCATTAACTAATCACTCCAACTTAATATCCCCCACTTCTTTTCTTTTCATTTTTTGTTTCTACGTATTACAATCTGTACAACAACACTGCTATAATTAATGTATTTTTTACAGAAAACCAATAAAATATTCTTTAAATATTCATTTATAAAACTTAATTAACTAGCAAAGAATTAAGTTAAGTTCAAAAGAGAACATTTCTAGTACTTTTTTTTTTAAAAGATAACAAGTAAACAAAATACATAGAAATCTGCAAAATGCAACAAGTTAGAGAAGAAGGAAAAAAAATAAACAAATAAATAAGAATAATTTAGTGCAAGACGAGGCCAAAAAGAGGGGAGAGTAATTAATATCGAGAAGGGTATATTTGGAATTTAATATTAAAAAAGTTATTTCTTTCATGAATCTTATGAGGTGCGACACTAACCAAAAAGACATCTATTTTCGGCCAGAGGGAGTAAGAAAAAAGGATAGGAAGAAACTCCATACAGAATGGAACTGTAATAAGAATTACTTTTTATGAAACAAAAATGTAAGTAGAATGAAGAGAAATATCAAAACTGTATATTGATTGTCAAGCCAAAACTAGGAAAAATCGATTTACAAGTTACGAGGCTAGAATAAAATCTTGTCATGCAAAGAAACCAAAATTTAATGCTGAAATGTACCTATTTTAAATTTCTGACAACTCAAACTTTGACTAAAGGAGACCCCATTAAAAATATTTCATTAAAGCAGAACTAAGTTTACTAACACATACTGCAATATGCAAGACAATATTGGATAACTATTCACTGAATTCCATAGGAAATCCTACGGTAATACCTTAGAAATCCAACTAACAAGAACAGTCAAGAAGAGATATTTGAAGTAGAGATAATTGTATGCATCAAGAATTAGACATCATCGAGGAATGATTACTAAACATGTTAGCATGAAAGCAATATAAGAGACTGGTCGCTTACATCATCTGCAATTTGTAAAACACCTTTATCATCCTGTGATAAAACATTAAAAAAAAAAAAAAAAAAAAAAAAGACAAATTTTAGGACAAAAACTAAATAAGGAAATGCAAGTTCCGCAAAGTAAATGAGCAATAAATTATATCTAATCTGAAAATAAACATTTGATCAAAGAAATATTTCCTATATGTGGCTTGAAAGTAAAAACTTTGAGCCCTTTGTGTTATAAATGACCTTCCCAAATTCACATGATGCAACAGCAAGAGTGGTGCAGGACAACAGTAAATAAATATTACTATCTTCCTTAATGATAAGAATAGCAAAACCTAACAAATAGAAACATATATTAACAAGCTCAAATGAGAATAGAATTAGAATTTATAGACAAGGTGCTTTTTATCCAAATACTGTGACATCACAAAGTAATCTATGTTATTAGATACTGGTCACTTGAGTCTGTTTTTGGTAACGGAAATAATAACACCAATGTGTGATGATTGAACCCTCCAATACCAGAAAGCCTAGAAAAGCTAGACCTCAGAACATAAATGCAGTTGAGGGAGTTTGATGTAATATACAAGGGCCTGAAATGTTTGTAATCCATTAGAGGAAGGACCTAATCTTTACCTTTACAGCTACAAAGATAAGAGGATCGGAAGGTGTGTAGATCATGTAATGTGAACCATCCTGCAGGATAGGATTCAGCATCAGATGATAAACATAGAAACATAAACATCAATATCTGCTTCTAGTCAAGGCCAAATACAGTAAATTATTTCAAATTATATACAGCAGCAAGACACACAAAGAAGATGAACTTCTCTACATAGAGAGAATTAAGAGTAACAAGTCAAATATTAACACACTGTTTGTGCTCATCGCAGTGAAAGAGTTTCTTCTTTAATTTTTTATTTTTTTCTTTTTTTATCATATGCAAGAACTCAATGGATACAATGAAACATCAATTCTTCTTTTGCAGAAACAAAAGCGAGGGTGGGGAGAGGGGGAAAAAGACGTTTACGACAAGAACTTCAACAGTGACATTCGAAGTGATAAAGAATAATATTACAGAATCTTATTTGAACACACCCAGAGTAGAGACGATTACACTGATATCTTTAACCAAAATCTAGTCACATCTTCCATGAATACTTTAGTGGACTGGATATGGATTCCAGTAAGTGAAGTAAATATTTTAGGTTTAAAAGGGGATTATGCACTGTTGTTCCATAATAATCGCCAAAGCATTTTTAAATAAAAACTTTAATTTAAATCTGTCTTTTCATAATAATCTCTGCTATGTCTTCCATGCCTTCTGAAAATTAGGTTGCCCAAATCCTGTGGCACATAATTTATTCTTTATCGAGACTGGACTTTGGTCAACTCTCAATTTAAGCAGCTTTCTTTAATTATTCATATTTGTTCAAGGAAAACAAAAAAAAAAAAAAGGAAGCTTCTTTCAGCAGTTTGTTTTTATGGTTGAGCTTTTAACTCAAGGAAAAGCAGGAAAAAGCTGTTTTGGAGAAATTAAGAGATGCTTCTCACTTTGCTTTACATATTGATGTTGCCAAAAATTATAACATTACATAAACTTCTCAAATAGCCTTATCTCTTAAAAGCAATTCTCTTTTTTAAGCTTAAAGAAAAGCTCCATCAACTATTAACAGGCACTAAGTTGTCCAAAGAAACTTCTTTATTATAAGTTGCATGTGCAAGCAAATTATTTACTAACATGTTTCTTACTAACCACCTAACTGAAAGCCAAGGCCCAAATAATCTATTGTTGAGAATATTAGTTTTTTAGGAAATAGATAATTTTTTAGTTACTTTCCTAAATTAGAATAGGTAGTTGCTAAAATTGTGGGATTGATTAGATATGTTTAGTAAGAATGTTGTATATAAATGTAAGTATTGTACTGTATCATAATAATATGATATAGGAGTTGTTGGTTCTCTCATTTACTTCATCTATTAACATTGCAATTTTAAGACAGACTCAATAACTTTCAGCAAAGCACACGATATTAGTGAAATAGATTAGGGCAATACCAAATGGAAGCATGTGATTTCGATGCCTTCAGTTGGCAAGCCATCTACGCCTTGGCCATCATCTGCATTAGCTGAATATTTTCTTTCAGAAATCTGCATATTTTGTATGTAATATCTTGATATATATAAAAGAATATCGATAATCAACATGGATTTCATATACAACCAGAGCGAGCAAGAGATTTATGGCTGAGATGAGTGACTACCTGCCTGGCTGATAAGAGTGAGAACAGCATAGACTGGTAGATTAATCATGTTATGATTGTTAAAATGTATCATGTGAGTCAAACCTCCATCACATTTCTTTTGCTAGTTTATTCTATCCCTTTGTACCAAGAGGGGCACAAGAATAGGAGACATAAGTTAGATGTTACATAGCGTCATACAGATCAAGGTTCGGAGGATAAGCTCTTAATTTTGTCAGAAAGACATGCAACTATTTAAATGGAAAACTTCAATATCATGACCATCAACCTGAAGTGTAGAAACTAAGAATGAATTTAGTTCTGTTTGTTTATCAGAATAGGGATGGGAGTGAAGATGATTAACTAATAATAAAAATCAAGTACCACAGATGTTTTCACATGTTTCGTCAACAAATTTTAAATTTCTTCAACTGTTTCAAATAAGATAATATTTTTCTCTTTCTCCTCCTTCTCCCCTTCATTTTAATTTAAACTCCACTCCTATGTACTATAACTACCAGAGGTGCTACTAATCTCATAATGAAACCTCTAACAATGGCATTCTTGAAATCATGCACATCTAATCCTTGTGCCCATTTCGTATCCATTTTTTTACCTTTGCAATTCATACATAAAGGGAACAAAACACACACACAAACTTGAATCCATATGATAACCACCTGAATGCCCTTCCTCCAACAAATCTAAGCTCAAACTACTCAAAATCCAAATGATAAATGGATAGTAAAGCAAGGAAAGCGCAAGAACCATGCAGCTCTGGGAACAAATGATAATATCAGAGTACCTTACAAGGAGGTTATTGCCCTGCTCGGAGAGAAAAAGAGATGGACAGGGAAGTGAGAGGAGAAAATATTGTAGTATTAAGGTGAGAGGACCTTCCTTTCTTAGTGTTCTTTCTATCCAATTTCACTTAATTAAGGTTAAAATTACGAATAAAACCCACCAATTAATCAGGTATCACAATTTATGACATTCGGATCTTTCCTTCCCATAGAATCAAACCCATAATGATACAGAAACAACATACATGGAAATGATTCCCCATAATTTCCATTCCCAACCTATAATTCAACAGAACAAAAGGCTGGTATATCATGTCAAAAGTCAGGCCTCATACCAGCATAGGAACCAATAAGATATCAAACAGTGCGTGCAAAATCAGAAGGATCCGAACTAAAAAGGGACTTCGACTCATATGGGTCAACTAGATGTGAAGGGGAAAAAAAAATCAACACAAATCAAATATTTTGTAATTCTACAGTAAAAAGGGCTTATCAAAAAAAAAAAAAAAAAAAAAAAAAAAAAATCTACAGTAAAAAGGATGGGTAAACCTAGGCAACCAACTAGAATCTGGATTGGGATTTAGAATTTTCAAGTAACTCTTGGTATCTCTAAAGTGTTAAGCTGATTGATCCGAATCAGAAATTCAGTGCACATGTAAAAAACTCCAGATATTTAGATTAAGATAAAAATGAAACTAAAGCTCAAACATAAACTAGATTGATGTTTTACTGGCAGGAAAAATCAGATAAATTTCTCCATGTGATCCCCAACTACTAAAATACATAAACAACCTGAAGCAATCAATCTGAATTCTTTTTTATTCCTGATGTTAGAAAAGGATCTTCTATCAGAGAGATGTTAAACCTCTTACAGAGAAAGTTCATAAGAACACTGACAAAAGAAGACAGTCTTTGGTGGCCACCCTACACAGCGATTGCAATGAATGTTATTCTAGGGAGAGTGATAGCAAGGACTTCAAATACAAATAAACTTTTTCTGTTTGTTTAAATGATGAAAGTGAATGTAGAAGTCCAAGAAAAAGTACTTTTTATGTTTATTGTTGTGGGAAAGTTGGATTCCCACCTATTTTTGAAGCAACCACTTTGCATCAAAATTTTAAAAAGTATAAAATATAAAAACATTTACAGAAAAACGCATACCAACACCACATAGATACCATCCTATTAAATTCCTAGGAGATGATACACTTTGCATCATACCAAAGACCTCCTATATTAGAAGATGATGACAATTGGCACATGCATCTTTCACTTTTGTCAAGGAAATAACCGACAAAAATAAATTAAAATAAAAAAGAGAAAAATTAGCATTTCTAATTATGGAACACCATTCACCAATCAAACAAAGGCAATTCCACAGAAACAGACATTTTATATCAAGGCAGTCTATAGAGCTTCAACAAACTTGATGTGGGTAAATAAGAACATTGCCTGTCCGCAATTCAAATATCTCATCCTCTGTGTAGCAAAATCCTCCACGAGCAGTATAACAGAATCTGATTGGAAGATGTAGAACAAAATAAACCAGACATGAACTATTGAATTAGAACTAGGGAAAGAGAAAATAGCATTTCAACATATAAAGGAGAAAAAAATTCAAAATATAAGAAACATTTATCTTACCCACTATGTACAAGATGCATGTGTATCTTGGCAAGCGCATATGCTGCAGTTGGGAGAATAACTTCAACTTCGTCATCACTGACCTACAAAGCAGGAAAGCATGGGTTCAAATAAGGCAATACTAGGAGAATAAAAACATAAAAATGGGCAGCACATGAAGAAGACAAAATTATTTTTTGTTTAGCAGAGAACATCGATTCAAGAAATGTGAATAGCATCAAGAAACAAGACAGAGAGAATCTTCCAAAATGTCTGTAATTAATTGAAACTTTAACAAGTCTAGGAGAGAATCTTAGGACCTCCAACTGCAGCATATTAAAAGATTTTCATACATTCAATGCAACTGCTTAGGAAACATAAATACCAAGGGAAAGAAGGCAGATATTAGTTAACCCCAAATAAATAATAGGAGAATGTAAAGATTTTCTGCTAGAAACAGAGATAAAAAGGGAAAATGAAGTATCAGAAACAGTAAGCAGGTTTTAGACCATAGAGTTGGATTTATTGCATACGTAAATTAAGAAAGATAATGCGAACCCCAAGAACCATGCCTGCTAATACTATACATATAAAAACCTCATATTACCATTAGTTTAATTATTTTATTTACTCCCTCCTCTTTTTTTCCCTTTTTTTTTTTTATTTTCATAATATGAGTAACCTTATTAATATGATCATGTTTATTATATTTTTTAGCATCAAACCCTTTGCCACATTGAATCTTCATCCTATTCTTTTTCACCATTTCCAAGATAAAAGTAATACTCACAAGGTAGGATATTTAAACATAAAGAAAATCTAGAAAATAAATGTTAGTCTTTTTCTTCAAAAAGTTCATAAGTATTTAGAGATTCTGCAAGGGATCCATGTTAAGCACTTTCCAAATAGGCATGTTATGTTTAGATTCGTATTTGTTTTATTAGCAATGTTGTTATCTTTTTGAAGCCTATTTAAATGGTTGTTCTGGATTAAAAAATGGAGATTTATTTATTATCTAACTCATCTATTCTTCTTCAAGGGTTAAGAGTTCCCACTTCTTGAGCTCCAAGGTGAGTGCTCCTTTTAAAAGCCTCAAATTTTAGTAAATCAAAGGTTCCTTGCACCTGTGATACAATCCATAAGTAGGCTCGACAACAGATTTCTTAAAAGATGTGCATCTACAGATTGTGTCAAGTAAAAAAGACGAGAAAGCAATTTTATATTTGAACATTACAGGGATTAGAGGCAAAACAAAAGAATTTCAGATGCATAAAAAAGTGTTGAAAGCCCAAACAATGAAAAGAGATCCATGTAGAAAGAGAATTATTTGGATAACTTTCACTCTCACAATTCAACTTTAACTACCCTCATCTCACATTCAACAAAAACTATGTTCTACCTCAGTTTGAATAGTTATCAATAACTCACTTGCAGGTTTTAAACTCACAAACAACAGCTACACAGCTTCAAAAACAAAATTAGAGCACGACTCTTAGTAGTGCTAAGCTTCTGAGTTAATTGGATCTTGAGTTATAATATTTCTTCAAGATCATTCATGAGTAAATCTAGTTCTAGTGAAAATGATGAGCATTAAAAGAAAATAGCTCATAAAAATTTCTCAATTGAATCTGCTACTCCCACCTATGTTCTTTTTATCTTGGGCATATAACATAAATTTGAAGAAGGGACTTTTTAGTAGAGGTATTATGTTGGAACATTTTTCTTCATACAGCCTTGTTTAAGAAATCTTCATATTCCTAACTGTTTATGTTCATTGTTAAGTTTATAAGTTCAATCTCTCTATACAAATAAGTTCTTTTAGATGGGTGGAAATTTAACATGTGATCAAAACGGAAGGTCTAAAGTTCAACTCTTCACTCTACCCATTTATTAATTTTTGTTAACATGATGGGCTCATTACTGAATTATGTTCGGCCATTGTATATTCCCATTATACACTTGAACCCTTAAATAATCCTATAAGTAAGTACCCATCAGACAGCAAGAGTCCCGCATAGAAACTTAAGGGGCACTTTGCATAAAACTGCAAACCTATAAAAGGTTAACTATTCCCCAAAAAAGGTATGTCTTTCCTATCTTGGCTATGTTCCTTTATTTGGCTTTTGCATAAAGGATCAAAGGTTTCTTCGAGGAGCCACCATCCTCTTGGATATCCCAATTTATCTTTATTAGCAGGTGCAGAGAATCGGTATGAAGCATCAAGATCATTCGGCTACATTAGGCCACACATGAGGGAGTGTATTTTGTGATTAAATTTAATACCTCTATCACAATTTAAGCTTTTAAATGGGATGAAAATTAGCATTATATTTTCTTGATTACCCATGTTTCTATAGAGTAGACAGGTTTTTTGTTTATACGTAAAACTACCTATAGAAACTAATATAATAAGAGTCTTTGGAAAAGCTAAAGCTCAGCTCATCTATTTACCCAAGCTTGACATAGTCAGCTTGAGGTTTGACCCAGCTTTTCATATACTTCTCCCTAACTGCTTTCCATTGGCATTCCAGATTTCAACAATGATGTACTTTTGCTAAATCCAGTCCAAGCATAAACAATGATGGTATACAAAAAAAAGTCAATGACATACAAAGCTATTAATGCAATAAAATGAACCCAAATATCATTCTCAATAGTGGCCAAGTTGAAGTTCAAGTGCTGAAGAATTTGGTTAAATATTATATCGAGATCTCACCTAGTCTTCCTACCATCACCCATAAAATATGCCTAAATGAACACTAAATCAATTGAACTTTCCCAACATAAGGCCCCCAGCCTTCTCATTTACTAGAATTAAGATCTTATCCCTAAACTTTCATTTCAATTGGGATTTGGTAAGTTTCTTCTCTGTGCCTTCTGGGAGAAGGCAGAAGAATGGGACCTATTATGGACATACAATGCATACAAACATATGATAATCACTCTTAATTGTTACATAAATTTGTAATTATTTATTTAGGCCAATTACAAAATATTAATTCAAGGAAAATACATTGGATTACAAAAGAATAAAGTAAAATAAAATAACCACATCTGGGGTATAAATTAGTCCTACCGAAAAAGGGTTATGTGGCTGCAGGATTTCAGTTGTAATTGTCACATTCTAACAAGAATATCAATATAACATTTTTCTCTCTCTTTTCAGCAAGTTTAAAAAAATATATGAGATTCATTTAGACCCAATTCCCTCATTACCAGGGATGTGTTTTTGCCCACTGGATCTATGTGGATGACATCTATGAGCCTCACACCACACTTGAAGAACCATAGGTCCACCAGGACATCAACTATTTGCATGGAGAAAGTAGAAAAGACACTGAGATACAGGATAAGTGACCAACTTTGCTTCAGTACTTCAAATCTATGTTTAGGAACTCTAATGGTATTGGATTTTGAAGGACCTATAGAGTCAAAGGCAAGAACGCAAACAAAGATTTTCCTTCAAGAGTTACCTCAGACTGCTAACAAAATGAACTAATTACCCCCAAGATCAGTTACACTAGCAATTACTAAGCATATATTATTTACTTACATTACTCAAAGAAAATTACTTTATGTAAATCCGATCCGAGTTCACTCTGGCAAGGACATGGAATTTAGGATATTAGGGTGCATACATCTCGCTGATTTCATTTACTCTTACTTTTGCATATTCAGTCCTCAACTAGTGATGCAGTTTACAAGAAAACAAAAAGATTCCTTCATTGCAGCAAATAAGGCCATCATTTTACCACAAGTAGAGTTTCCAGCAGGAAATAGATGGGAAGCCAGAAAACACAAGAAAAGAAAACACACACTAAAAGAATTTCCTTTAAAGTATTTATCATGCCCACCTAATAAAACTGAATTAATAAGACTTCAAAAAGGTATTTTAAAAAAAAAAAATTATGGAACAGAGACATACAGCAGACCATCCTTCAACATTTGTGCTTTTCAAAATCTGAACAGGCCTGCACAGTCAAATATATTTAGCATTACGTTTTAGGAGCAAGGATAACATATTTAAACCAGTCACAAAGTAATTAACCATAGCTCTGTAGCATCACTTACGTATCAACTGGGCAGAGCAGCATGCATTCATCCCCTTTTGAATTTCTAAATACCCGTCGTATGATGCACTCTAAAGGTAAGTTATTGGTAGAATCAACCTGTCAATGAGTACATTAGCACAATCAAATTTGGGCAGGCAAAGATAACAAGTGAGTCCTAAAAATAAAACAGACCTAACCATCAATCCCCAGAAGAGGAAGAGGAAGAAGTAGAAGAAGAATCAAGATGATAAAAGGCAGTAATGTCAATGAAGACACTACTGTGAGATAAACAAGCTCAACAAGTAAAAATAAGGGAGATAAAAGTAAGAATATAACAAATAGTACTTATGGATGATGTAATATTAAAGAAAAAAGTCCAGATATTTCTTCAATACAAAGCGGATGTAGTAAATTGTGTACTTTCGAGATCTCCAATGAAGAGGAAACCTCCTAAAACTCTATTAATGCTTTTTGAAGTCCTGCTTTAGTAATAGTCTACAGTAATCTCTCACCTTTCTTTTCCTATCCCAGCAATTCCCACTAAATGGTACACCCTTTATTTTCATATGAATATCTTGACAACAAAAATTTAAGAGAAAATGTACTCTCTGTTTTAATACAATTTCGCCTGGTGAAACAATGTAGGACTTAGAGTGATAATCCTACCACCTTTTACTTTAGATAGAATCAATTAATTGTGGAATTTTTAATTTGCATGTGGATAGCCCAAAATAAAATAAAAAATTTCAATTTGGACTTCTCGGCATTAAAATTCCATGATAACTATGTTATAATAGAAAAGCATAATTAAAAGAATGGGGAAAAAAAGGAAGGAAAAAAAAAAAAGAAGAGAGAAGAAGAAATCTATCCCTTCAAAATATAGTCCAAGTTTACCAAACCAAATTGAATTTACCACTAGTAGTTCTTTCAATCATCGAAAAAAGTTGAAGAAAACTACTATTAAACCCTTCCATCACTCACTCAAACCAACCAAGAAACCAGCAACACAATCTCAAAAGGCTACCAGAATTCTTTTTAAAACGTGTTAAAATGGAGTTTTCATTTTTCACTTCAATTTTAAATTTTTAATATAGCACTATATATCTGAAGAAGCATAATTACTCCATCAAAAGCTTAGCAACTTATGCAAGTAGGAATTGATTGCACTTGTCTCTTTAATACCACATTTCATGAGAGTTTAGACAAAAAATCAACTCCTAGAGCAAATAAGCAAATATAAAAAAAAAAATCTTCTACACAAACAAAAGGCTTCATTTACTCACAATTGTAGCAATACGCTTGTTGGAAGCCATGACAACTCTGCCTTGTTCATCCAATATAAAACCAGCAGGGGGTTTCGGTAGTGGCAAAGGTTGAAAACCATCAAACTGTGAATGTGAAGACATACCTCTATCTTCGACGATTTCAACATCATCATTTACAATAGTTTTGCTGTCGGATTTCTTCTTCTTCGTAGAATTCGAGGTCGAACGCTTCTTCACCGGTCTACTTGGCGGCTTCGTTGCCGCATAGCAAGAAACTGACCTAGAAGATGAAGGAACATTGTCCGGAAGTGGAAGAGAGAAGGAGACTCGATTAAACTTGGGATGGGAATGGGAACTATGGATAATTGTGAATAGATTTGAAGCTGTTGATGCAGTTGACATAGTTGAGAAACCCATTGTTCGTCTGGGTTTATTACGGACTTCAGTTCAGTCACAAAAATATTTTGGCATTGGTGAGTAGTGGAAAAGGAAGATAGGCCATTCCTTTCTAGGAGTTTTACCCAATGGGTATTTTAGGCGGTATTTGTGCATTACCTTAAATGGAAAAAATATATATTTTTTTTATTTAAATTCAATTTTATATTTGATTAATTTTGACATTTATAGTATAAATTATCTTGTAAATTGAGGCAAAAAAAATAAAGCTATTGGGAGATGGGTTTAGATGAGATAGAAAACATATAAGTAACTTTCCTAGTCAATCAAATTTTTAATAATATACTTTATAAAAATATTTTTATTAGAAAAAGCTCTTGTTCAAATATAGCTTTTAAATAAAAAAAAAAATCAACAATAACTATACCAGAATGTGCCATTATGTTACCGTCCAAGCCAAGAAAGGGAGAAAGAAAGTTATGTTTGAACCAGGTGATTGGGTTTGGGTGCATATGAGGAAGGAGCGATTTCCTAATCAAAGACGCTCTAAACTTCTTCCAAGGGGGGATGGACCATTTCAAGTGTTGGAAAGGATCAATGATAATGCCTATAAGATAGACCTTCCAGGTGAGTATAATGTAAGTGCAAGTTTTAACGTTTCGATTTATCTTCTTTTGATGTAGGTGAAGATTTGAGGACAAATTATTTTGCAAGAGGGGGGGAATGATTAGAATAAAGAAGAAACACTAAAAGAGTCATTCCAAGTTCCAATTGGGCCAATTACAAGGGCAAGAGCTAGAAGGTTCAAAGAAGCATTTAATGGGCTAATCCAAGAAATGTGGACTGATTATGGAAAGTTGAAGTCAGAAATTACACAAAATGGAGATGAATGTGTAGTTAATGTTATTGAGGCAATTTAAAAGGCTTTTCAACTCCCCAAAAATGTGTCTTGGAAAATTAGGGAATTTATGAGCACATATTCATGTTTTTTAGAAGTCTAAAGTAGTTAGAACTTAAGGGTTTTGGTCAACTTTGAACCAAGTACCAATTTAATGCTTTAAATTTGATTTTTCCTACTCTTGGAGGGTTGTTCCAAGTATAAATAGGGGTGAAAACGAAATTGCAAACCAAATTCTGAAATTATCATATTTGAGAGAGTGTTTTCTCTTTGGTTCTTCAAAGAATTTCTTAGAACTTATCAAGATTTTTTCTGGGGCGTTCAACCCGGACTTATCACTCACAATCCTTCCTTTTCTTGAGTGTGGCGTCCCAATATCATTCTTTTTCTTTTGTTTCCTTTTCATTACAACCTAATTTATAGATGAGTGGAGGCATCATTCTTGGTTCCAATATGTTTTGGATTTAGGAATCACGTCAAATAAATGCATAAAATAGAACTTGCTTGAAAAACTAGATCCACACACTTAAATAAAGAATCTAGAAGTTGATTTGTAATTCTTTGTAAATGACATATCATTTGAACTTCCAGTTCATTCATGCTCAAAAACTAGTTCACTCACGCTTTTTTGAGCTTGAGTGAACTAGAACTTCAAAAGATAATTCATTTGCAAGAATTACAAATTAATTGCCATATTATTTTGCAATTGAATAGAGGTCCCTGCAAGACAAAATGTAACTCCTATAGTTGTTGAATAAAAAATATGCTAGAAGTGTGGCCGACCAAAATGATCATATTGAAGAAATGAATAAAGAAGACCAATTGCCAACTAATGAAAAGATTCCAACTACAAATTATAAAGAGAAATTTGAAATCTCTATTGATTATACCACTTCGAGTAAAAGTATCGATAATTTCTTCGCATAAAATATAGCCCTTGATATTTTCAAAGATAATGAAAATTTTAATCCTTCATCAATTGAAGAATGTTAGTATAGAATTGACTAGCCTCAATGAAAATATGTAATTCATTCAAAGTTAAATTTTGCTTGCAAATAAGAAATTTTTGGATCTCTAGTTCAAACGTCAAATATTGTAAAATTTGTTGGCTATAAATGCGTGTTTATGCAAAAATGAAATAAGAACAATGAATTAGTTAGGTATAAAGCACGACTTGTCTCACAAGATTTTTTGTAAAATCATATATAGATTATGATCAAACTTATTCATTTGTTATTGATGTCATTACACTCCGATATTGATAACACAAAAATATATCATGTTTTTAGGCATAAATTGTGCTTGGTTTGAGTTGATTTTGGACGTATTTGGACTTAATTGATTGAGAATAACATTAATTTACGTTATTTTGGTTTCAAGAAAGTTTAAGGGACTGAATTGAAATAATAAACAAAACTAGAAACAAAACTGCAATTTCGGAGTAACACAAGTGTGTTCATGTTGAACATGGGCGCCTTCATGCCACACATGAGTGTGTTCATGCCGCACATGGGCGTCTTCCTGTCGCAATACGGGCGTTTTCAACCTCAATATGGTTGTATTAACCTCAATATGGGCATATTATCATTCAATACGACCATATTAGCCTTCAGATGGGCAATTTTGTTGATTTTCAGCTACAAAAATCCCTGAAAAGCTCCTAGACTCACTCCTATAAATAGTGGCGACATTCTCATTGTTCAGAGAGCATAATTTCATAGAACAAAGGAATTTATGCTCTTAATGTCAGGTCTAATGTAATATTCCCATAGGATCTTTAATATTTTACTTTTAAACTATTTTTTTATAGTGTTCGAACCTCGAACCGTAAGGGAGAGGTCTATAGAATAATTGAGAGGTAATTTATTTGAAGATTTGAAGATCAAGACAAAGATATTGATTACAAGGATACTTAAAGATTTGGAGGATCGAGCTACCCGTAGAAGTAACATCTTTACGAAAAACATTCTTCTTCCCTTTCTTTTTATTTCTTGTAATTGAATATTGGACATCTATTAGAATTCTATTTATTAGGATCTCTTCTTCTACTCCTTTCTTTTAGAATGAACAATTAGGGTTTTTATTTTACATTCCTAGGAAGGATATTGTAATTGAATTACTTTTGTCTTATACTTTTAATTTGAATTGTTGTTGAAATGATGCCATGAAATTTAGGTTTATAATTAATTGAGCATGTTCCCATAAGATTTAAATTAACAATTGATTATTTAGGCCAGACTCCGGATAGATAATTAATTGTCATATTAGAATAATTAAATGATCGGACTAGATAAGTTATATGTTCTAATAATCTTGAATTAGATATTCATGCTGATCTTAGGGTTATTTAATAAATGAGAATTAGTAATAAGTCTGAAAGATTTAGAATTACTTGCAACAAACCGTATTGAGGTAATCAATTTAGGTAACTCAGGTACGGTAGTAAGATAAATAGGAATTCATAATTGCCTCGGATCCACTTATAAATTGCATCTTCAAATATAGGTCTTCCTAATTGTTTCATATGTGCTTAAATGAGATCCTTACTTGCTATTTGTTATCCTTTTATTTGTTATTTTCTTTTACATCACTCAAAATGAATTGAATTGATGCCTAGGACTAATTCCCACTAAACGAAACTTTATCATAATTGATAGATACTATTAAGCTATTATCAACGTTCTTGGGGATAACGATATTTATAAATGTAAAATCGTGATGCTTCCATATTACTATCTACATGTGATATGTGCTTTAGTTGTGTTTTTTACTGTGACATCTTTTTGAGATTTGCTTAAATTGAATTATGCTATAATAATCACGAACTCAAAACACACATCGGATATCTTATAAGTCTTGCAGTTCATGAAAAAAGTGGATAGGTGTTTAATGGATGTTGTGACGGCTTATCCATATGGAAGCATTGAAAGTTAAATTTATATAAAATAATATAATCAAATGATCCAATTTACCCAAGGCTTATGAAGACCCTTGTGAATATTATTTCATAGAATTGCAAAAATTATTATATGGGCTAAAATTGCAAAAATTATGGGCTAAAATAATCTGGAGGCATGTGGTAAATTGCCTTAGTGAATTTTATTGAAATTGGAATAAAAATGACCAAATTTTCCATGTATTTTATCAATAAATTTTATTTTAGTTTTGTAATTCTTGTTATATATGTTAATGATATTAATCCCATTAGAACTACTAAAGAGGTCCAAGAAGCTATATATTTCTTGAAATGAGAATTTGAATTTTAAATATTTTAGAAAAAACTAAATTTTACCTCGAGCTACAAATTCAACATATGAATGATAGAATTTTTGTTCATCATTCAAAATATATAACTACATTTAAAAAAAGATTTTACATGGATGAAGAACATTCATTAAGTATTCCAATGGTCATAAGGCCACTGGATGTAAATAAAAATATCTTTAGACCTTAAGAAAATGTTGAAGGACTATTTGGTCCTTAAGTACCATATATTTGAGTGTTATTGGTACATTAATGTAGCTTGCAAATACTACACAATCTGATATAGTATTTGCTATAAATTTATTTGCAAGATTTAGTTCTTCACCAACACGATGACATTGGAATGGTGTTAAAAACGTCATTAGATACCTCTAAGGAACTATTGACCTCAAATTAGTTTATTCGAATAAAAATGACTCAAAGTTAATTGGGTATGCTAATGTTGGTTATCTTTCTAGCCTGTATAAGACACATTCTCAAACTGACTATTTATTTACACATGTCAATATTGTTATATTGCGGCTAGAGTCGTAAACAAACAAGTTGTTCGCGAACAAAGCTCGGTCGAGCTCGTTTATGTTCAGTTCGAGCTCGTTCGCTTATTAAACAAACCGAATTTAAACAATTTTTGAAGCTCGATTAATTTTCGAGCCTACTCGAACATTGTTCACAAACATAATCAAGCGTTCGCGAACAAATTATAAATATTTATATATATTATAATTTTTATATATTATATATATTATTAAAAAAAAAAATCTCCTAGGTTTAACCCATATACTCCTATTTTCCTTAATCTTCTCTTTCTACCTTTTGACAATTACAATTTACAAACCCTAATGGTTGGCGGTTCCCCTTCTTCCGAAAAATTAGTCGAAGAATCTTCTCCAAAGTGCTTATTCAAGTTTGATTTTTGAAGACTCCAGGCACCCATCAAGATTTGTGGTGTGATTTACTATTTCCTTCCTTTACCTTTTGATTATCCGGTATTAAATGCAGTTTCTTTTGGGTTTTTAAGAATTGCAAGGTTTATGATTCTTCTCTTTTACATTTTCTTAGGACTTTTGCTTTAGATTAACTCGTTTCTTACCCAACGTTACAACTAAAGTTTCTTCATCCTTTTTGTAGTATTTAAGATTTCTTATATTGATATTTCTCACAAATTCTTGTGGAATTTAGATTTCTCAAAAGCTTTTGTCTAAGGAGTTTTCAAGGTAGGAGTTTACCACTCTCCCTAAATAGCGGTTATATAAATATTTTATTTCCTTTATGACATGGCGAGTGCGTTTTGCGTGAGCGCTCACATAGAAAGGGTCAGTTTCAAACATGAATTTATTGATGTTAGGTGTAGGTGGATAGAGGAGGTTGGGGAAAGAAGAAAGCAGATATCGGGGGGTAAAGATATTATTTCAAGGTTTTAGTTGTTTTTGGCAGACATAAATTGGAGGGAATAGTGGGAGCGGAGGTTATGATAATTAATTTTACTACTAATTAAGAGGAAGCAGGAAATATATGCAATGATGAGCAATAGAAGAGGGAGAATCTAGGAAAACCGAGGTGTCCTGAGATGTGCCCAATGGGGAATTTGTTAAAATATAATTGCAGAATAGGTGATGGAGAATAGTAAATGGCTAAAAAATTGGAGAACTCTTAACTGAACTAGGATTCTACAATATAGTCTTAATTTTGGGATTTTTTAGTTTATGAATAATTAGTTAGAGTTTTAGTAATTTATTATGTTAAAGAATAAAGTTTTAGTTGATTTCCAACTAAGAAATTAGTTTAGAATCTATGTACGATCCAACATTTGATAATTATACTTTATTGGGATATGGTTTCTAACTATAATATCTTTCATTATTTTTACATGCCTGTAATTTGTAAGACTACACTTCTTCTTTTATATTTCTTATATATAAACACATGTCTTCTTTTATATTTCTTGATAAGTTAATATATATTAATATTTTTATTTTTATTATTTACTTGTTTGAACATGTATGTCAATATCATTCTTAAGTTCATTTCAAGAATCTTCTTAATGTCCAACTATGGATGAAACAAATGAAGTAAGTACTAAACATATTAACTTAGATGAACATGAAGATATTGACAACATTGAAGAAAATATTGCATTGAAGCGAAAGAAAAGAAAAAGAAAAAAAAGTTGCTAAAAAGAAATGAAAGAATGAACAAATGACAAAGGCTGCAAAATGACAAAGTGTTCCTATTGCAGGGTCTCATGGGTTGTGAATAAACACAACACTACCACTACATTCAATCGACATTTGAAGACTTGTTTGCAATGAAAAATAACTCTTGGTCAAAATTCGACATTGAAGCAACAAGTTCTTTCATTTACTCAAACTGAATCAAATGGGGTAAGTTCTATTAATAACTTTACATATGATCATGCTAAAGTTAGAGCACTTGCTGCACAAATGGTATTAGTTCATGAGTATCATTTTTTTATGATGTAACATGTTTTGTTCAATAAGTTTATGAAAACTGTTTCTCCATTTTATCAAAAAATTAGTCATTATTATGTGAAACAAGATTGTATGTCAGTTTATGATCAAGAAAAGAAAAATTTGAAGACCTTATTACCCAAGGTTGATAAGATTAACATCGCTATTGATTTTTGGAAAGGTGGACAAAATATTCAATACATGGTTGTCACTGAGCATTTTGTTGATTCTAATTGGGTATTACAAAAACGTGTATTGAGTTTTAAAAATGCTCCTCCTCCACATACGAGTGTTATTGTTGCTGATGTACTAAGTAAATGTCTTCTTGATTGGAGAATTGAAAATAAATTGGTTTCCATTACTATTGATGATGCGTCATACAATGATTGATTGTATTCGGAGATTGAAAGGTGATCTTTTATTGAAGAAAAAATTGTCAATCGATGGAAAGTTATTTCATGTTAGATGTTGTGCTCATATTTTGAATTTGCTTATTCAAGATGGACTTGGTGAAATTGGAACTATAGTTGATGTTGTTCGGGATGGTATAAAGTACTTAAAGAATTTTGAGGCTCGAATTAATGAATTTGCTAAAATTGTGAAAAAACTTCAATTGTCTTGTAAAAAATTGATTTTGGATTGTCCTACTAGATGGAATAGCACATATTTGATGTTGGCAGTTGCTTTAGAAGTTAAGGATGCTTTCTTTTGTTATCATGATATTGATCCTGGTTTTTGTTATGTTCCTAATTGTCATGATTAGATAAAAGTTGAAGAAGTAACTCAATTTTTGGCTATTTTTCATGAAATTACCAATATGATAGTTGGTTCCGAATATCCTACTTCGAATTTGTTAATTTCTTCGGGAACTTTATAGGATCAAGGAAATATTAAATGAGAAATCTTTGGATCATTCCGATTATATGAAAGTCGTGGCTAGAAAAATGGTTACCAAATTTGATAAGTATTGGGGTGAATGTAACATGTTATTTTATTTTAGTGCAATTTTAGATCCAAAGTATAAAATGAAACTTGTTGAGTTTGTTTTCCCGTGCTTTATCAAAATGATTCGAATGCAAATATTAAATTTGGTTAAGAAGTCAATGTGTGACTTTTATGAAAGTTATGCAAGTGCATATAATGAGTGTCAATTGAGGCAAGAACAAAGTTCAACAAGGGCAAGAATGGATAACAATTAATTTAGTAAGGGTAGTTATGAGGGTCATGGCATTGGAAGAAATTTTATTACTAGAAAGGCTAAATTTGATTTCTTTGTCGGACAATCGGATTTTATTCAACCTTTAAAATCAGATTTGAATATTTATCTTGAAGAAAATGTATATGTGTTCCGAAGCTCATTTTGATGCATTAGAATGGTGGGGAGTGAATCAACTCAAGTACAATAGATTATCTAAAATGACATGTGACATATTATCTATTCCAATTACTACTATGGCTTCAAAATCTACTTTCAGTGCAGGAGGTAGAGTGATTGATAATCGTCGTGCTTCAATGTCGGTTGATACAGATTGAAATGATGTTATGTGTATCCGATTAGGTGCGTAATCTTCACGAACTTAAGAAAGACAAAAAATATTTTTTTTTTCTTTCCTCCTTTATTTTGTATGTATAAAAATAATATTTAATATGTTTAGGAATAATTTTTATATATTTAATGAATATATCTTCTTCTTTTTTGCAAGTAGAGGATGAACGGTGGTGGACCGAAACAGAGCTTTGGCCCTCGGGGGGATGGGTACTATGATATCGTATATGAAGCTATTCTATCGTAAGCAAAAAACTTGCTTGTTTTAAGTTCTTGCATAAGTTGGCTTATTTTAGCACTCTTTTCTAGAGACGGCGTTCAAGTCCAGTTTGCTTATTATGAAAAGGACATTTTTGCGAACCTCTCTATTCCCAAAGGAAGAAAGAAAGGTGCAAAATTCACGCTCAATTTCTTTTTGTTGGGAAAGGCCCCGCTTGGGGCTCATAATTTCTACTACTAGAGTGGTCGTTTTCAACCTCCACCCCTGGCGGACCCAATCTCAATTCAAGTATCTTTTGAACAAATTTCTTTATCATAGTTTGAAATTTAACGATTTTAGTTATTATATGTAATTTTTTTATATGCATTTATCATGTAATGAAAGATTGACTTTTATTATTATTATTATTTGTGCTATTAATTTGTATCTTTTATGATTATTATTTAAAAATTTATTATTTCATGGGAATTTTTTATAAGATTTTTTAATTTATTGAATGGTTCAACAATTAAATTATTATATAAATTCTTGTTATTTTAGAAATTTGAAGCGTTGAAAAGAAATTTAATATTTTTATTATTGTTTAAAATATTTGAATAAGCTAAATTCAAACTCGAGCTTGAGTAAACTTGAAAGTTAAACGAGTGAACTGGAGCTTATATGAACAAATAATCGAACGAACTCGAACAAAATTTTTGGTTCGAAACATTAAACAAGCTTACTCGAACAGTGTTCGAAAAATTGAACAAACAAGCTTAGACTTCCAATGTTCGGTTCGGCTCGTCTTGTTTATAGCTCTAATTGTGGCTCTCAACAAAGAAAACTCTAGCAACAACTTCTTCTAATTTTGTTGAGATAAGACAAAACACATTATATTAATGAAGTAAGTTGAGAATGTGTTTGGTTGGGGTCAATAATTCATTATATTAAAGAAAGTTGTGGTTTATCCTTTGAAAGAGAGATTCCAACTCCTTTGTATGAAGATAATGTAGCTTGTATAGCCCAATTGAAAGAAGATATATCTAATGAGATAAGACAAAACACATTTTACCTAATTTTTTTTTTTTTACTCATGAACTTCAAAAGAATGGTGAAATTGATGTGCTTCAAATTCTGTCATATGATAATCTTACAGATTTATTTATTGAGGGACTTCCGAATACAACCTTTGAAAATTTGAAATATAAAATTAATATGCTTCGGTTTAAAGATCTCGAGATTTTACTTTAATAGGGGAGAAAACCACATATAAAGAATAATGTATTATGTTTTTCTTCACTAGGTTCTGTTTTTTTTCTTCAACTAGATTTTTATCTAGTAAAGTTTTAACAAGACAAATTCTTTATGCAATGGACATTCAAATGGAGTGTTATGAGTCATCAAATTTTATGGATGTCCATCAAATAGTCATCATTATTTATTAACCTCGGGATCAATGACGTAATTAATTGAGGGTGACACATGTCACCTATGATGTGTATTCCTTTCCTCTTTCATCATATAAATAAAGATCCTTAGAATCCTTTGTAAAAATAGATTGAACTATTGAATAATTCTTAATAAAATCCTCACTTTCTCTCTCTCCCTTCATTTGATGATGTCATTGATTTATTTTTGTATTATATTTATATAATTTCATAATAAATATATATTTCTTCACAATTTTACTTATAAAAAATAAGAGTGATGCAAATAGTGAAAATTCTTCTTTAGCAAAGTACTCCACCTATTTATTATTATTATTAAAACTTGTGATGGATAAGAAAACATAAAAATTAATATATTTTTTTTATTGAAAAAGCTAAGAATGTATTTCGATTACAACTTATTTGAAATAAAGTTGTTCATTTTTTTTCTAAGTCTTATTTGGACAATAATTCAAATTTAGTGAAAGTTTTTGAGTTGAACTACTCATGGTGTGCCATGTATTCAATTTGTTATGTGTGTAAGTCTTTTTTTTTTTTTTTTAACATGCGGACCCTATTTTTTAAAAAGTAATACTATATTTATAATTCAAGAATATTTACGCTTATAGAAAAAATACTATTTTATATTATTAATATACGTAAAAAACCTATAAATCCAACACTACTTTTTTCCAACATAAATTTCATTTTGAATAAAGTTAATCTAACAAACTTTATTTATTTTAACTTTATTTTATTTTAACTTTATTTTATTTTAAAATAAAATTTTTTATAATTCACACTTAATTAATGAATTCTCTCTCTACTGAGCAAACCTCTCCACCACTCTCAGCTGAAGAAGCGGATGTGCTTGCCCGAATGGGCAAGACTATCCCCCGATGCAATTAACCCCAATATTTCAATTACTCCACCATCATACCTTCAAACTCCGATAGCTAATCGCCAACCCACTACTAGCCACTCCTTCACACATTCAATTCCACAATTTGACTCTCATAATTATGATGAAACGACTAACAAGTATGATAGCCAGGTCTTCATCCCAATTACCTCGAGAAGATAAACGTAGAATTTACGAGAAATGAGCAAATGCTCTTATAGTTAAAGTTTATGGACAGACAGGTTGGTTATTGTTTTCTTTTCAAAAAATTGCAAGAATTATGGAAACCAACTGAAGAACTCTAGTTAGTTGATCTCAAATGTGATTTCTTCCTTATCAAATTTCTAAAATCAGAAAATTACAGCCGTGCTCTCCATGGAGGTCCATGGTTTATTAGTGAGCATTTCCTAGCAATTAGGCAATGGCAGCCATGTTTTAAGCCTTCCCAAGCCACTTTCGGTTTCACTGCACTCTGGGTTCGTTTACCAGAGCTGCCAACTGAATATTATGATCTGCAAATTCTCACAAAAATAGGAAACGCTATTGAACAGCTGCTCCGGATAGACATTTTCACTCTCGATGCCCGAAGAGGCCAATATGCGCGACTTTGTTTACAAGTTCCAATTGATCAACCATTAGTCACAAACATATATATTGGAGACTATCATCAAAGAGTGACCTATGAGGGTATCTCCTGCTATGCTCTCATTGCGGCCGGATTGAGCATGTTCCTTCCTCTTGCCCACATTTTCGGGTACATTCTCATCCTAATTCTCCTTCTACACTCCTCACCTCCCTGCTTGCACTGTCCACATCGATGCCCCTCAACGTGTTAATTCCCCCTCCCCCCCCCCCACCAATGATTCCCATCATTCCCTTAACGAAACCATCTCCAACATAGCTATCCCTCCTCAAACTCACCATAACCCAGTCCATTACTCAACCCCTGCTATTACTCCTCGGTTTCCTGCAGAACCCAAAGAACACCAAAAATCTGGCCAACTTGAAAATCCTATGGGCAATTCCCATGGCCCTTGGATGTTAGTCCAGTACCCACGGAAAAGACGTAATCACCAACCACCAAAATATCCACTGGATAAAAACCACATTCCTTCGATTCCAGCCATCTCTTCGGATAACCGTAAGATACTCTCCAAGCCCCCTACCAAGACAATTTGGATTGAAAAGAAATCCAGTTCTGATAACCGGACTACGGAAAAATATTGCCACCATTCTACCGTATCAACCTAACTTACCTTCCAACTTACCTTCTAATCCCTTTTTGTCTCCTAATCCCCAATTACAAAACATCGTTAGTTCCTCCGACAAAATCACCTCACCATCACCAACCTCCATCGCATTGATTGACAACAATTTGTTTGCGCCACCCTCGAACGCAGATACAACCACCGCCACTCCAAATTTCTCCATGGAAACCGAGCCTACTGTAGCTTTAAAACCCCCACTTTCATCCTTTCCATCTGCTTCCTCTTCTTCCGCTTTAGACAACTCCCTCATCCCCTCCCACAATGTCGCGCAACCCAACTTACTACCGACACCAACGAAGGCATTTCGAAGAAAGAGAAAGGCGCCGACAAACAGGTTTTTTGGTTTTTTTTTTTTTTTTTTTTTTTTTTTTTTTTTTTTTTTAAACAACCGAACACATTCTTAGACACCGTGACTTTGCTTTTGGTATATGGAAGGAAATCCTTTCCTCTATCCGTCATTCCATCTCTCATTTTCTCGCTTCAAATCTGCCATTTAAGGAATGACTTCATAAAAATCTTACAAACTCCGATAGAATCTTTCTCAACATTCCTTGATGTACCTTTTTTAGCTTCACTTGTTGTCATCTTTGGAAAAACAGGAATAAGAGAACAATCCAAATATCCGAACCTCAAGATCTCTCTCTACACCTTATTCTAAAAATTTCTGTGGAATTCATCACTCACACGAATGGAACAACCTCTTGCATTCCCTTAAAACATCAAGTAAACGTCAAATGGCTTATTCCCTGCTCTCAAATTAAATATTGATGGTTCTTTTAACAATTCTACCTCTAGAGGAGGTATGGGAGGGGTTATCCGAGATCACCTTGGCCATTGGATCATAGGATTTATGCAAGGTTTCAATTGCACATCAAGTAATCAAGCTGAGCTCTCTACTTTAAGAAAAGGACTCGAGGCCTGCTTAACTCTTGGAATCCAACAAGTTGAAATTAACTCTGATTCACAAGTAATTGTTCGATCCATTAATAATTTACAACCTGCTACTAATCTTTTTCCTATTCTCACCGATTGCAGATGGCTCCTGTCACAAATACAAGACTTCAGTCTTAGTCACTCTTGAAGAGAAACTAATGTTGTAGCTGATGCACTGACTAAACAAAGAAGTGTTACCAATGCCCCTTTACTGCTTTTAATTCTCCTCCTTCCTTTGTAATTCATGCTTTCCAAAAAGACCTGAGGGTACCTTGTACTCTAGGAATGTTTGTATTACTTCCAATGTAACTAATTATCCTTTACTTCTTTAATATATAAAACTCCTCTTTTACAAAAAAAAAAACTTTATTTTCTTTAATAAGAATAATTAATTAATATAAATTATAAAAAAAATATATATATTTTGAATAAGACAAAAAAACTGATGGAGTATTTTAGTTTAGGATGGCATATAGAAATTAATTGGTAGGAAAGTAATTGCAAAAGCTCTGGAAGAAAAGTAAAGATTGACAAGGTGAACCCCACCCTCGTGTCTATTTTGGCTTCAATTTCAATACGTCAGTTGAAAACTGAGTGAGTAGCACATGTTCCATCTCTATCGCTATAAATATGCTGAGCCCCTCCTCTTTTGTCCATGGGAGACTAGAAGAACATTTCAGATATTGTCTTCTACTTACTAAATTTAAGCGCATCTCTCTCTCTACTTTCCTTCCTTCAAATAAAATTGAGTTTCTATTCCTTTTTCAATTTCCAATTCCACTCTGAATTCTGAAATCGATCTTCTAAGAAGATCAGCAGATATGGCGGAAGAGAGTCTGCATGCAAGTAAAAGTAATGTTGCTCAACAAGTCACTGCGCGGCCAGTTCATCGGGTGCTTCTCATCTCCGCCGGTGCAAGTCATTCCGTTGCCCTTCTTTGTAACTTTTCAATCTCTCTCTTTCTCTCTTTCTTCTGTATAAATGTAATTTTTCTGTGAATTAAGCAAAATTAACACGGACGGAGATATCAGGCACTTTATACTTATGTAGGTGAATAATGATCGATTTCTGATTTCTGATTTATGACTTTCCTTACTTCTAATTGAAAAGCATTCAAAAAAGTTCAATTAATTGAAACTACTCATAACTTGTACTTGTGTGTGTGAAAGAAAGCTCCTTAATCGCTTATAGTGTAAACTTTGTGCTGGTTCAACGACTTACCTACTCCTGGGTGCTTTTTACGGTCCAAAATGTTCCACGTCTTCGTTTAGCTTCATAAATGCGTGTGCCTCATCACAGTAAATCTTATTCTTCAAGTTTCCTTAATTTTTTCCTACCCACTCGTCGGGAAGAGTGAAATCGAAGTTTTTGAAATTGTTTTTTGTATCCGAATACACTTTTCGTCTTCTCTGTCTTTGTTTTATGTCTAAATTCCTTTGCATTGAAAATGGTAGAAAGGCAAGTATTTTGAAACTGGTCAATAGGTCCATCTATGAAGCGCATTAGTAAAAGGAGAGAAACTGCATTAACCCAAAAATAAAATAAAATGTGCGTCTAAAACATTTAGAAAAATTAGATCGTAATTGAATTTACTTATTAACCGCATTAATGAGATTTTACTGTTAATTTACGGATGGATGACTTGCAGTTTCTATGAAAATTTTGTACTACTTCAGTTATTATCTTGCAGTCTTCTAATGGTGAATGTGGAATAAGGATCATATATTCCATTTCGTATGTATTACCAGTTCGAGACAGTTTTTGAGTAAAATTTACATAAAGTTGAGAAAATTCTGTTGGTTTTCTTACATCTTAGGAATTATTTTCTTTCCTAGAACCTACAAACACATGCAGCTGTTTTCTTTCCCATTTTTGTTCAACCCCACCCTTTAGGTCAGGCGGGGTAAATTGGTACCAACAATTTAATTTTACAAGCTATAAATCTTTTGCATCATGTATAATATTTTGAAAACTAACTGCAGAACCATCGTAAGCACAATAAGCTTCTTAAACTTGTAGTTATTCAGTGATAAGAACTCTAGTACTAGTCCAGGTTTACTAGGCACGCTAAGCTGAGTTTCCTGAGTCACCATGTGTTTCACCATTTTTTCTTTTTCTTTTTCATTCTCCTTTTGTTCCATTGGATCTATAATACAACATTTCTCTTTCTGTTGTAGTTCCTTTTTTCTCTCTAAAATATTTTAGTAAATGAGGAATAACTGCTGGTGAGAACTCCGGAACTAATCAAATGATAAAAATCTTGAAATAACTGAGAATAATTTTCCCCCACTATAATATGTGGTTCAGAGGTGATGTAAAAGTTTAAAAAATGTAACAGTTTAATAAAACTGCTACCTAATTGTCCTTCTCACTGAGTTTTCCTTTTCTGGTTGCATCCCAGTTTGTGTTTCCTCTAGGAAATTGAAAAGTGGTGAATAGTTTCCCTCTATTTGAAAGGTCATTTTCAAACAAATTGACAACAGTAGGTGTATCTAGCTTTAGACACATGCCTTCAATAATTCATCAGTTTCCCATTACACATCCCATTAATAAAATGTAGCCGAGAAAGATGATGAATGTGAAAAACGGAGTTAGATGATACTGATTTTCAGGAGTAAGTTGAAATTAACTCACTTGGCATTCTATATTCTTGATTCATTCATAACTTTTTCCCATTACCCTTGTGGTGAATGAGTTATTGGCAGGTGCAGCCACGTTAACCGTAGCTCTCATTGATAGAATACAGGGACCTAATTCTCTTGTGGTTCCATGGGTTGGGTACTTCTGTATATGAAATTCATCTAGTGGACACATCTTGTGCCTGATCAGTTAATAATTATGATTTGCAGAGATGCAAGTGCTTAGGACTGTATTCTATGATGAGATAAAGTCAATAAATGCCTAAAAAGTTTCCTATTGTCCTACTTCAGCTATGAACTGGATTACATTTCAAGCAATCTTTCTTATGTTACATAAGATCTGTTCCTTTAGAATGACCACAATATTTTACACTTGAAATTCATACAAGAGAAAAAAATATCATAAACTCTCTCGCTTTGAACATAACTATTCTGAACTGCTCATGAATCTAGGTTGAAGCTTCTTAGTTCCTGGGATGCTGTATTCTTCAAAATTCTGTGTGTTTAACATGAAGAGAAATTGTTATATGGTTAAACTATATTGAGTTTCAGTCTTCTATAAAGCTTCCATTAATTTCCAGCTGAATGGATTCGTTCAGCGAGTGTATTCGGAGTTTTATTGAATTAATACTATTGTCGAATTCTCTGGAAAGGTGATAATTACTGGGAAGAAAACAAAGGAACTGAATGGGAGAAACTGATAATAGAAAGAATCTGTTAGAAGACATTAGTTAGATGACTAATCCCAATAAAAACCAATACTTTTTGTGCAGATTACTTCTAACTTGGAATTAAGGTCTGTAGAACTTCAAATGAATCTAAACTATATTCTTAAATAACTTGGAACCTTTACCCATCTGGACTATGGTTGTAAGCTTGAATAACTAGCAACATGTCTCACATTCCTATGGAAGCCTGTTCAAAGTTGTTCATCAAAATTATATAGCCATTATTTATTTTTAATGCCTTTTTCTAAATGTTGTTTATTTTATCTCATTTGTACTGTTATAGTTTGATCAACTGCAACTTAAAGTTTCTAGAAAACTGTTGCCTGGTGGGGAAATCTTATAGCTCGTTCTTACAGCTGGAAATGTTGTCTGCTCATGGGGAAGGGGAGAGGATGGGCAACTAGGACATGGTGATGCTGAAGATCGATTTTCACCAACTCAGTTGAGTGCACTAGTTGGGCAAGAAATAGTATCTCTTACTTGTGGAGCTGATCACACAACTGCATTTTCAGACTCATGCATGAAAGTGTACAGCTGGGGATGGTAGGTGCTTTGTAGCTAAAATGTGATCAATACTTGCTTTCGCTTATTTTACCATTTTTCAGTCATTGAGAAAAAAACATAGCTCTCTTATATAATTAATAAAATGAACTATTAGGAAAAGGAAAAAGAATATACAGATATAAGGATCCAAGTTGACTATTTATTTTTCTTGTTCTGTCTATTTTGGAAGACCTTTTTCTACAACAGATGATGACAATAGAACTATTTCTTAGGTTACTTAATTGGTCAATGATCTTGCTTTTGTACTTGGAGCTAGAGTATCTGGTTTGAAATTCATGCTATGATGGGAGCAGCCTTCTGTTCACGTTATTGATTTTGTATGAATGTGGAACAATTGATGAAAGCTATCACCTACTGTAATAGATAGATTAATGTTAATCCCAGTGCAATAAATATAAATAGTAGAAAAATAATGGTAGAATAATGAGACTGAAAAATATTAACAAAGGCAAGTGAAAAGAAAAGTGGACACAGTATTTATGTTTGGTTTAGGGACGAAAACGCAGCGGAAAAAATAAAGTTTTTCCTAACTCACCAAGGATCACAAGTGATTTCAAACAATTTGAAAGAGAATGTTGTTGAAATTACTCTTTTTTTATTTTTTATTTTTTTTATTTTGTAGATTTCCTATTGATAACTCCTAAGCACTGCCTCAGTAGAGTTTAATCATAGGAATTCTTCAAAACTCCAATGTCTGTAGAGTTTAATCCTAGTAACTTCTCCGAAACTCCAAGGTCTTGCCTTTATGAAATACAACCACCATCTACACATGAGTGAACAAGAACAGAATTAAATGCTATTTGGAATTTATTATTTTTTTTTTTTTCAAAAATGATATTTTGATTTTCTTTGCTGTTTTCCCTCAAGAACATCTGGAGTGAAAATTTTGGCAGGATTCTTTGGTAATAATTTTGTAACCTTTTAACCTCCCCCAAAAACATAGGCAGTGGCAACTCTAGCAGATGGCCTTTCCCTTGAAGTCCGGCCACCATTATCCTCCACACCCAATCACCACAAGAAACTTCCAGTGTTTTTATGACATTTGTTTCTGTTACATTCTCTTGTTACTCATCTATAGCTTCAGATCTTTTGTTTTGGCTTGATTGGATCATATCTTTGGTCTCTTTATGAACCAAGTTTGTTGAGTCTTACTTTCTTGGGCCTTGGCTTCTTGTTGGTGATATATTATTTTGATATATCATTAAAAAATTTCATTATCATGAATGTGGTTCTAGCTATGTCTATAATAGTGTGAGACAATTCAGATTTATATGCAGAGTATATCTGTGGCCAATATCTTACTGTAGATCCACCTATGGACCAGACTAGCAAGGCATGGCTGAAAGAGTCCATTATTTTTATAAATTCAAAATTCCATTGATCCTGTGTACTGATTCTGATTAATCTCTTTAAAGAATTAATAGACTGTTTACCCTTCCTGTATATTAATAAAGGTAATATTTCTTGTACTTTTGAAGTCTGTTAAGGATTTTTTTGTGCTGAACAAAATGATCGATCTCGTAGGCTTATTTGTTGAAATGAAGAAGATCTACTAAGAATTGAATAATTTATTACCTTTTAGCCTAAATGTGAAAGTTCAGCCGGCTTTTTACTAACAAATGACTGGCATGAGTTCTAGTTTGTCATAATCCTAAACTTGAGTCTGCTAAATTTCAGATTCTCCAAGTTACTGAAATTTTCTCTGGGAAGGACTCTTTACTTGAGTTCACACGTGTAGTCATACTTATGTTTATTTATTTAATCTAGTCTTTTTGTGCTCCCATAGATGTACCAATCTGGTTAATGCCAAAGGTAGAGGCAAGGAGAATTGTGGGACTTCAAACTAAGATATAGGTGGTGTTATCTACAACTACTATGATGAGTTGGACACAAACCATGTGTTGTAAATTACAACGTCCTAGACTTAGTCCATCTTGCAGCTACTATTGATAAATTCAACTCATATGAGCAGTCTATCATGAGCTATATGGATAAAAATGCTAATTTCATAGAAGTATTGAAGAATTCTTCTCCTTGTATCTCTGCCATTTCTAAGTTGAATAAAAAGTAAATAAAATTTCATTTTGCTTTCTCCCAAAGAGTCATTGATTGTAGTGCCATGGCTCATATGACACGTAATCCTGGTCTATTCTCCACCTTTCAATCACATAATCTCTTTTTACTGTTACTTTAGCTGATGGTTATACATCAGTTTTTGAATTTGACAAAATTAATCCAATTTCATTAGTCTCTCAGTCATCTGTTTCAGGTCTTCCACAATTCTGTAAGAAAACTTATTCGTACTATCAACTGTTCTACCTAATTCTTCTTTTATGATGAAGAATATTTTTGGTAAAGGTCAAGAATTTAGAGAATCTCCATATTCTGGATTTCTAGGTACCTAAGCCGATAGCATATATAGGCGTCTCATCCCCATCCAAAGCGCATTCAGTTTGGTTACCATTTATTGTACTTCCTTGATCCTGTATCACAACTAGCACTATCTTCACACCCTATGGGCCTCATTTGCTGTGATCTCCTTTGTATAAGATGAGAGGCATATGTTTACAAAAAAAAAAAAAAAAAAGATGAGAGGCATATTAATTATATAAATTATACTTTTCTTGGCAAGTTTAAATTTTTAGATGAGATTTTAATTCAACGAGAATGAGTAATTTAGGTTTGTGCAATTAGATATAGCATCTCTTGGATCCATCTCTTACCTTCATCAGTCATTTGCTCTTGTCTGCTCTTGTCTTTATCTTGTCTACTTTCCTCTCTTCTCCTTTTGCCTTGAATTTCGTCAACCTTTGTATCTGAGTCATATAGGTTACTTTCGGCGAAGAAGTTAACTACACCTGTAGCCTCTTGAAAAGTATTCAGCCCTTAGATGTCTTCAGGTTTGAGGTTCTTGACAAAGTTATGAATAAGAATGTCTTTATGCCTTTTAGGAGATTTTTCCCAAGATGGATAATAATATTGTTTTTGATTTAGACAATCCAACCAGTTTGATGTTATTTAATATTATTTTTGTTTCAACTTAAAACATCCCTTAGAAGATTTTTGAAGGTTATACCCAAGGTATTCCTTTTCTATTTTGAATTGTCCAATTGATTCTGTTTGTGAGGTAATGATTGAAACTTTCATGAATTCAGGGGGTGACAAGCACCAAAAGGATTCTGAAAAGTTTCAAATATTTGCATGTCATTAGAAAAATATCATTTCCTTTATGCTGATTTTTCTGTTTGGTTTTTCTTAGATGTATGCAGTATTATTCTTTTAAGAATTTTCCTTTTTTTTTTTTTTTTTCTTCTTTTCCACTCTATTGAGCTTGAATCATTTAGTTTGTAGACCTTCATAGCATTCTGCAAAGAGCTAAGTCAGTTCTCCTGCATATTCATCTGCATAATGAGTTAAACCTTTTAAAATTAGCATTTTCTATTTATTATTTTGAACATAACCATTCCTCCAGTTTGAAACCAGATAACCTTGAATGATTCTGAGTTATATGCAATTTTGAAATAGGGGCGATTTTGGGAGGTTAGGTCACGGCAACTATAGTGACTTGTTTACTCCTCAACCAATAAAAGCATTAGATGGTCTTCAAATAAGGCAAATTGCTTGTGGAGATAGCCATTGTTTGGCAGTGACAATGGAAGGTGAAGTTCAAAGGTTGGTTATGCACCTAATTCTATTTTCCTTGATATACCTAATGACAAGTTTTTGAGGAAAAGACTGAATTCCAACCTTTTGTGCATCCTTTTCATTATATAGGAATTCTGTTGATACTATATTAGGTAAGGATACATATATATATATACCTATCTAAAATATTAGCCACACATGTTCTAATATGAGTTACAATATATATGTGTGTGTATATCTATGCAATAGCTCTCCTAAAAGTCTCAAGATAATATCTTAGTTTGTTCCTAACCAACACAAGTTCATATTCACCGTTGTCATCTGAAAAGGGACGAGTATAAAGCCAAGTACAAACTTTTCATTTGAGTATAGATAAAGGTAAATAATTTCACAACTTTAGAAAAAGAGTAAATTAATCATATTAATTCTCTTAAATTAGATCTGGGTCTGGGTAGCAGTCTAGCCTAACAAAAATTTCTCTATCAAAACTTCGCATGCTGTCATTCCATAAAATAAAATCTTCATTCAACACTTCAACTATAGTCAACTTTAAATATTCTCATGTAATGATAAATCACTTTTTTATATACCCAATTAAATTGATTGACTATTACCACTTATGTATCTTATACTTAGATCACTTAGATACTATGCTATGTATCAATACAGTAATCTACCTAATCATTACTTGTTAAGTGATATTAAACATTTTGAGCGTATCTTAACTCTGACTTAGACTTCTCCCAACCTCACTTTTTCATTTAATTTATTCCATATGACTCATTAAATCCCAAGGTCTCAAATCCCTCATTTACATATTTTTAACTTGTAATAATCTAGATTATGATCTTGATTACAATGCAATAAAATGTATTAGCTTTACTCATGATTAAGAGGAATAACGTGGATGCTGTATCTCAATTGAAGTTGGGGGCGGAACCAAAATGGTCAATTAGGCCTTGGCACCACTGAAGACTGTCCTGTGCCCCAGAAGATTGAAGCTTTCCAGGTATTCATAGTTATTTTTGCCAAGGAAAATGTGTGCCATCACTACCTTGCTTCCTTAACTTTGTAAACCTTTCCTGTCTTTCTTTTATTTTCTCTGTTTCCTTATTTCCTTTCCTTAACCACTTCAGAACTACCATTTGGAGGATGTCTAGTGGTTTGAGTTTGAATATTATCCTTATTTTGTTACTTTATCATCAGGAAGCATATACATATGCAGCCATAAAAAATGTGCTCAATTATTATAAATAAAAACTTATGATATTAATCTCCAATATCAGAATTTTTGTCCTAATATTTTAAAATGTATTAAGTTTCTTCTACAAAAGGGTTTTCCTTGTGATATTTATGATTCTCGGTGTTAAGTGATCCAATTAAATATAATCTCTCTCTATGAATTTAAGCTTTTAGAGAAGGTGGCAATTTAATTCAATTTAACATGGTATCAAGGTAGGGCCATGGGAGGTCCTAGCTTCAACTCCTATCTTTGTCTCCATTTTCTGTATAGTTGATTAGTTGATTATTATTCATGTGTTTTGCCTGAAATTTGTGTTCAGCCCACACATAGGAGGTGTTTAAGTGATTAAATTTAATGTCACTTTATTAGCTTCTTTTAAAATTTGCTATGGGTGAATGTTGTAATATTTCAGTTTCTTCTGGAAAATTAAAATTCATAAGGAAGTCTCTTGTCAATCTGTGTTGGTGGTTATCTATTTTTCACTATTGGGATGAATGAGATACTGCTATCTAAATTGCTTTTACGTGGTTTGCCTGTTTATGTGCCTTTGTAGGGAATTTTTGTCAAGATGGTGGCTGCTGGTGCAGAACACACTGCTGCTGTGACAGAAGATGGTGAACTTTATGGTTGGGGATGGGGCCGATATGGAAACCTGGGCTTAGGTGACAGAATGGACCGTTTGGTTCCTCAGAAAGTCTCAGCTATTGAGGTTTCTCTCCTATCTAGCATATTTTCAGTATTGCTCGTAGTCAGGATATCTGCTAGGATTCTAGGAAGCACATGGTACAGATGAGCTGAATACTTATATGAATATATTTATCTTTCCTTTTTGTATACCTAAAAACCTATATCTTCTAGTATCTAGTGATGCGGTGCAATATTAATCTTGCAAAAACCAAGTGAATTTGATTACTGTCTAGTAATCATCATGGACAACTAAGATTATTTTTTGAATGAGTTGTGGATAAGGCATGTAATGGGAAACTTATTAATGTGTTTCGAGACTTCGGGTATGTTTGTTTTGAGGTAAAAGGAGTTTATTGAGAAAAAAAATAAAATCAATGGAAAATGATTTTTGTTGTTTGGATGGCACTATATACTATCATAAAAAACATTTTACAAAAATTCAAATAGGTATATTATGACTTTGTTAGTCAATATTTTGTTGGAATCAAAATACACAAACACACGAGACTCAAAAATTTATTGTGGTTCAGTCAAAAGACTTAAATTCACTACTTCATTAGAATTGTATTTCTTATCACTCATGCCCTAATTAGGGTTTTCTACTCACGCCTAATTTTACATCTTAATTCACCAATTAGGGTTTTCTACTCACGCCTAATTTTGCATCTTAATTCACCAATTAGGGTTAAACAAATAACACCCTTATTTGGCCCTTTTTATGGGCATAACTAGAGTTGGCAATGCTAGGATTAGGATTCTTCCACAAGGATTCTTCTTTGATTAGTATTCAAACTGTATCACTGTCCTGGGCCTAATAACTAGGCCGTAACCACTATTAGACTCCACCTACTCAACGATCTCCCACTCGGGGGCTAATCACATCAACTGCACTCCAAAATAAATCTAGTAAACCCTAAAATTGCAATAACTCTACACTAGTGGCCAGTTGAAGTAAAAGTAACTTCAACTTCTCAGCTTTGGACATCCTTTTTTACTTAGTAAAAGTAACTCATTCACACATGGTTTGCAAAAATTTGACTTGGTAAAAGTAACTGTCTTCAACTTCTCAGCCTTGGACATCCTCTTTGACTTGGTAAAAGTAACTCTCTTCTTCTTCTTGTGAACCACACATGGTTTGCAGAAATCAACTTTTACCTCCTTCAACTTTGGAATCTTCCCCTTTGGTGCCACAGATTTAAAGGATGACCAACAGTATTATTAACTGAATTTACATCATTTGCAGGTAATTCTATCATGTAAAGAGTTCTCATCTTCTAGCCATGAGCTAGATTACCATTTACTACCTTCCACTGGCCTTTTCCGAAATAACTCGATATCCCCGAGCATCCAACATACCTACAAATATCAACATCCACTTGAGTCTTGGAATATATCTCACATCCTTCAGTGTACAAATTGTACTAGGAGAAGTTTTAAGGTTTATATCTCTCATACATGTGATGTCTAAAGTTTCATTATCCGCTAGACGAACTTTACCAAAATTTTCAACTTTGAAATTTGGCATCAAATCCTTGTCAGAAGAAGCGTGGAAAGATGTGCCAGAATTTATGATTTAGGATTCAACCTTATCTTCTTGTGTTGCATTTACTGTGTTGTCATGCTACTTTCCTTTAAGAACAGTAGGTGCAGTAGGTGCAGTACATTGGTTTGAGTTGCATTTACTGTGTTGTTATGCTACTTTCCTTTAAGAACAATAGGTGCAGTACATTGGTTTCTGAAGTGGCCTTTCTTCTGGCAATTCCAACAGGTAATATCGATAAGAGGTTTGGATTGTCCTCGTTTCTTGATATGTCATGCAAAGAACATTGCCCCTTTTTAGGCTTTCTACCTCTACCTTCTATGCTCAATAAAGAACTTGTTGATTCTCTAGCGCTCCTCCTACAAACATCCTAATTGAAAATTAAATTCCTAATTCCTTTGAATGTCAAATTTGTAGTCCCAAATATACTGGCTCTATAACACTAATCTTGACGATAAATAATTAAATTCATTCACATGATCAGTAACACTAGCATCTTTATATTAACTAATTAACGAATAAAAAATACCTTGTGAGATGTTAATGATTTCTCATGCATGTTTTATAATGCTTTTATCAATTCATACGTCGTTAAAGAAAGGTTGGTGTAACCTCTTTTCATAGGCACAACTAGATTTAAGACAATGTTTAAAACCAACTAGGATTAGAATACTTCCACCAAGTTTCCCACTAAAACTTGTTATCTATCTCCTTATTTGAATGGTAATCAAACTGTGCCACTATCTTGGGCCTAATAAGCTAGGCCTAATAAATGGGTCCTAATAAATTGGACCTAATAGTTGGATCTAACAATTATCAAACTTCACATACTTAACATATCAGTAGATAATTTATAATATTGGTTCGTAAAAGTATAAGTAGTAGTGATTCAAAGTTTATCATATGCTGTGTGAGTAAAATTTTTATAAATTATTGATTAAGATCTATTTTATAAACTAAAATGTAACATTATATATGTATGTACTTTGCAATATCTATTTAATAAGTTACATGTAAAATAACTTTTATGACAAAAATTTCTCAATGACTTTGTGTTGGGTAAGTTTGCTCATTAGAAATTAAAAATTAAAAATCCGCAATGTGATACCAGTCTCGCATCATAAGTATGCATACTTGTGTGAAATATAAGCATGGGTCTACATACTCATTGTCAATTTGAGATATCTCTATCTCTTTTGGTATAACGAGGATGATGCTTAGTACTTGAATGTGGCAAAATTATGCCCCATAAGTCCTATGGAGCTTTCTTTTCTCTATTGTTATCTGGTTTCCTGAAAACTTAAACCATCTTGTATGTTTCTTAGGGAGAAAAGATGATTCTAGTAGCTTGTGGATGGCGCCACACCATATCGGTCTCCTCAACAGGTGCTCTATATACTTACGGTTGGAGCAAGTATGGTCAACTAGGGCATGGAGATTTTGAAGTAGATCACCTTATCCCTCATAAATTGAACGCTCTGAGCAAGAGTTTTATTTCTCAGGTGATCCTATTTGATAATGATTGCTAGCATCACTATAACGCTTTCTAGAATATATGGATTTGTATATTTGTTTCATCTTTACACATAAAAACATGGAGAAATGTCTTGAAGAATTTTTTGTTGTGTGAAAGAATTATGCTTTTCTTTTTAGTGTCTCATGTCAATGTATAAAATTGTAAACAAAGTGACTTATGTAATTCTTATGTACTATTCTATTCTACGAGTTGTTAATTTATAAACAAAAATACAAGTTACATTAGGAAGTACACAAAATCTTCAATAACAGACTTAACAGGTAGGCAACAGCATTTTTAAAGGGTGGAAACAAATATGGAAATGAGACTCTGACTTTGATAATATAAGCTGGTGGTAATAGAATAGTTCCATTGATTTTTTTTTTTTAATTTTTAAATAGAACAGTTCTATTGAAAATTATCTTTTAAAATTTAGATTACTCGCATTCATGTCAGAATCCATGTTCATTTTTTTGAATGGAAAGGTTTTATATTATGCCCCAGAATTAGCTATCTAGACAATAAACTAGAATTATTTGATTAGGGCTCCACCTGTCCTGGCAGAAGTTTCCCACCCTTCACAAAGTGAGTGACCATTGTACAGGATCCTGACCTCATCTTCAGAAACATTCTTAAGGTCCTGAAATCTATGTTTCTTATGCTGAAATGGAAAAAATTGATGATGATGATTCACCAAATACCATATTATCTCTGTTAAGAAATTGAAACTTAGCCCATAGATAAATAAATTGTTAAAATTTATAAGAATCATAACTTAAAAAGACCATAGTAACTCTCTATATTGGAACTGGAAATTCGTTAGTTGTTTCTTTTTCTCTCTTCTCATTCATCTTTTATTGTAAAGGTAAAAAAGAAATAAAGGCATTAATTATTCATTGATCACAAAATCCACAAGTCATTAGACCAACAAAAACAGAAAACATTGACAACAGTTTTCAACCAGAGGGAGTATTTCCCAAGCTAGAATATCCAATGTTTCTGAATGCAGAGTGGTGAGGTTTCTGAGCTTCATATGTCACTTCTGTTTATGTTTTCTTGTATACAAGACTATAAAGCCTTCTAAGGTATTTTACTGCTTTTTTCTGCCAGGAAAAACTAATGCTTCTGTGCAACTTGTGCCTAAATAATACTTAATAGTTAAACTTTTCTTAACCCTTTCAGATATCAGGTGGTTGGAGACACACTATGGCTTTGACAGATGATGGTAAACTGTATGGTTGGGGATGGAATAAGGTACTATTTTCTTCCTTTCTTGTTATACGAACACCTGTGAATTTCTGGTTGAGTTTTTGTCTTGATTTTTATTGAGATCTACTTAGGGACTGCTACTCATTCAGATCCCTACTCTTCTTGACCCTTACTTTGGTAAATTCTATTTGTTTTATATTCCCATTGAAGGCAATGAAATGATGTTCTATACCCTTAACAAATGATGCAACTACTCATTCAAAGTGTAGGTTGTTTTTGAAGAACTGATGATCAACCACTGTTCTTTTGTCCTATTTATTCAGTATCAAACTGTGTGGCTGCCCTTTTACAGAAAAGTATAACTTCATATGTAATGAAAGCTACAAAAGTTATATAAGAGGAAGAATGAAGTTAGTAAGATAAATATCTCTAGTAAATTCTCACGCAACCAAAGAAGGTGCAGTGATGGATACCTAGATGATACTGATATGTATGATCCTGAATTACTGAAGTTATAGTGACCCGAAAATGACTTTTCACTAATAGAAAAGTATAAATCATTGTTCTTGAAAAATTTTCTGGTGTGTTTAGCATCATATATAATTTGAAGTTAACTGACAATTCCTTTTGCATAAAACTTCTTTCTTCTTTTTTAAATTAGCTGACTACTCCTGACATGGAACTTCTAACTTATTACTTGGTTTGAAGACATGTAAGGCCATAAATATCTTCAGGTTGTATAGGTGGTTTTATTTTTGTTCTTGTTAATACTATTTATTTGGCTAAATGAGATAGTAGCCATTAAAATCTACAAAGCATCACAGTTTGTGGTTTCAGCTGAGTGTTCCAAGCATGATGTTCAACATTTTACAATTCTGTACCCCAGCACATGCTTTAAAAAAAATGAGATTATCCAAAAACCAGTACCTGTTAGGTTAGGTGAAGGTGCTTCAACTGCTGTAATAATTTGAGGTGTTCTCGTGAATTTGGGGGAAAAAATTCTTGTTGTTTGTTGGAGCCCCTTTTGGCTCCTTTTGAAGAATTGGTTTTCTTGTTGTGAATTCAATATGCGATTCTTATGAAATCACATTGCATGCTTGTTGATTGGTGGTTTTTAATTTTCTCCCTTTTGAGTATAAAATTGCTCTCTTGTTTGGAAATCAGTGGGCAAGTCTTATGTGACTTTGCTTTATGGTTGAGTTCTTAAGGTTCTTTGGTGATTGTTTAACTTGGGATGAAAGGCCTGTTATATTTGGAGCATAGAAGTCTGGGTTTGAAAAGGATTCTCTTAGTGAACTTGAGACCTATTCAAACAGAACATCATGGTTGCTTTCCTCTCGCTCTCTCTCAGTTCTATGTTTTTTATTGTCTTTGTCTTGGTTTGTTAGTTTTATTACTACTTTGCATTATCTTTTTGTAATAGTTTGGACAAGTTGGTGTTGGTGACAACATTGATCACTGCTTGCCTCAACTGGTTAAATTTCCAAATAACCAGGTACACTTTTTGCAATGTTTCCACTCTGACCTTGGGTTAAGCGGTTCCAATTCTTTAATTCAGATTCAATATTTTCTTTCAAGCTGAAACTTCTTTTCACTGGCAGAAAGTGGTTCAGATTGCATGTGGTTGGAGGCACACGCTTGCTGTTACTGAAAGGCAGAATGTCTTTTCTTGGGGACGAGGAACAAATGGACAACTTGGGCTTGGGGAGTCTGCCGACAGGTAATAGCTTGTCATTTATCTGAAAACTGAACTTGGGGATTAAGGGCCATTGGAGTTGGGTTCTATCTGTAGTCAAAGTTTAAGAATGATGTTTAAAAAGAGATTCCAACATTTTATTCAAACAATTCTGTTCTGACAGTTATTATTGTAAAACTTATGAATGTGTTTGCAGATTTGATGGTATTAGAGATTTTGGTTGCTAATGAAAATGCTGAGGCTGATTCTCTGTTTTGAATAAAACATTTTTTGTGTTGAATAAATCTGAGTGGTTACAAGATTACAAATAAAGAGGAAATGACATATTGAAAATTATTGATAACCCAATTAACATGGGAATTACTATAACAGTATCTCATGTTAAATCTGGTACAAATTTGATACAATTTTTAATTTTTTTTTTCTTACTAGTAGTTTCCTAAGATTGTATATATTCATTCTTGAAATGAATTAATCTAAACTAAAAGATCTCACTGATAGAAGTTGGACAACTTGTATGAATTCTATTCTAGCAATTCTACCTTTAACCCTGTTCCACACCATCTGCACAATTCGAAAGATAATTTGTAGCATACTCCCAGAAAAAATACTTTGAAATTCAATGAGATTGTTTGTTATCAATATGTATTATCTTTAATGTGGTCTTACTTGTTATGGCCATCTTCTGAAATAGGAAGATTGTATAGCATGCTGTTATTGATGCTCAAGACAATACACTTGTAAAATTTTGGGTGAACTTCGATTTGGCGGGAGAAAAAATGCATAGTTCACTATTTTTTTAGTAACAGGTTGCTTGAGACTTAAGTGTAGGTGTCCTTGTCAACTACTATGTTAAAACTACCATCTCATCAAGAAGGTTAGTTATAAGAGTAAACAGTCTGTAAAAATGAATTATATGTAGAATTCTGTGGACCTGTAATAACCATTCCATGAAGAATATTGATTACTCCACCCTTTCTTTCTAGTTTCACTGTTATAGTCTTTGTAGCATAAATATACGATAGATCTTTAACTAATGAATCCTACTAGATCTATGTCTTATATAATCCTTTATCTTTGTGAAGTTTCTTTGTTTACATCTGGAAGGACGTTTAATTCTTTTATCTTTAATGAATTTTGTTCAAAATCTAGTACTGATAAAATTTCAATTTTCTGAAAGTTGAAATAGTCTGAAGATTTGCATATAGGATACCCTTAGGTTCAAGGGCCTTCACTATGTAAAATTAATAGAAAGGGGGGGGAAAAAAAAGGTTCAGCAGTATGCTTTTCTTGTCTAACTTATCTTTTTACTCATAAGTTTACATGAGAACATACCAAATTTCACATTTGATTAGCATTTGTGTTTCTATGTTTTCTTCTAACTTTCTTGAAAATAGATTACCATGTTGGTTCCTTTTGAAAATTGTCCTTCGAATGGATTTGTTCATAGTAATTTAATTACATATTCAGATTTTGAATCAAGCTGTTCATTTGCAATCTTTAGAAATTCCTGATTGTATATCCTCATACTCACTGTCTATGATTTAGGATCTTCTGCTAGATGATGTATTATTTTCATATGGGACTGTAAATTTTTTGCAATCTTAATTTCTTTTTGCGTCCCTATTGCTTTACTTGTCTTTTACTTAAGGAAGGGCTACATTATAAGGAGTTTTACATTTAAACCAATTAGACACCTGAAATGCTCGATTAAAGATCCGAAAGTCTTAGCTGCGCTGCATAATAATATGAGTTTTTTCTGTATTACTTATATGTTATCTTCACCATTGTCCTCATTTCTTGGTTAAGCTTCTATCTTGATCAACTGTTTAGAGCTTTTTAATTAACAAGAAGCTTTAATTAATACTTATTTTCTTTCCAGTATTTTAGTTACATACTTTATATCTTGATATTTTGTGAATATGGTCTTTAGGGCTTTGTTTCCTAGATTCAAATGTTAAGTAGAATTTACATATCTGAACATGTTTCATCCATTCAATCAGTTTCTCAAGGAAATGTTACTGCCTTTCATTCACTAAAAAATTGCACTTTGCAGCATGGATAAGTTTTTATTTTTATTTTTATTTTTATTTTGCACCCTTAGTTATTGCTGATAAAATTATACCTCTTTCTCTGACATTGAGCGGAATAATATACCATGAAGTTATGGTTCATATATTTAAATATCTTTCACAATGTCTCCTTTCAAAGTCCTGTTTTTATTTTGAAATCCTAAAGCAAACATTAATAGCGCAAGATCTGAGTAATCTGTTTCTCCCTTGGTTTCAGAGAATAAACCTGATGATAGCCTTTGTAGATGTTGGTACCTTAGAATTTTGCAGTAAAGGGAACTTGTCTTTAGCACACTGCAAATTTTATTATTTCTTTGAATAATACATGTATATAGAGCATGCACGTGCTCAAAAAAAATTTTATGATGTTTAGAGAGCCCAGAAATATAATTATCCTTTTTCTGCTGATTACCTGGTGCCTCAGTTTATCCATTCCTATTACTTTGCAACCCTGATTGAAACGTGATTTGCAAAATATTGAGCTCACTTTTGTTTGATATGTGAAGAAATGTTCCCAAGATAATAGAGGCATTGAGTGCTGATGGATCAAGTGGGCAGCCAATAGAAATTTCAAAAGTGGATCGATTGTCAGGTACTTCTAAGCATGAGAACTTCAGCTTGTATTTTTCCTGTTTTCCATTTTTTCTCTTCTTTTTCTTAAAATTATGATTTTTTTTAAATTTTTCTGGTTTTCTCCGGCAGAAAAAACTTGGGTCTCACCAACTGAGAGATATGCTGTTGTCCCCGGTGAAAATGTGGTACCTTGATTCCTTAATTATTATTATTTGTTGTTTTCACAGTACTAAATTCACCATGTCTAAGAAAAAGGATTTAATTACTCAAACTATTACTTAGTTTATCCTATAGATTATGCAACTGCTGGAATTTTGTGTTACCCATGTTTCAATACAGCAGCCAAAAAAACAAATTAAAAAAAAAAAAAAAAATGAAAAAGAAAGAAACACTAAGAACCAATAAAATAGTATTTACATGAAATTGCTTAAAAAGGGAATTGTACAATTTGATGTTTTCAGATTTCCCAAAAGCTTCAAGAGAATTATGTTAGTATTATTTTCAGCTTTTAAATTGTGTCCTTTTTTTTTTTGGGTCCTAGATACCTGGGCAGCAGACAGTAGCCTTAGGCCGCGGGAATGGGACAGATATAAATGTCCCTGAGAATGATGTGAAAAGGATGAGACACTGAGGTCGCCTTGCCTTCAGCATTTTTACCTCTGTCCACATGGATATCGTGGTACAACTACTGCTAGCTGCATTTATTTTTATTCATTTATTTAGTGAAGTAAATGTAGCTACTAGTCAAATTACTGTGTATTTGCTTAACATCCGTTGTTGTAAATTCATGTAATATGTAGTTCAACTTACTATTTTGCAAATGAAGGGTTTCTAAAATGTATGACTTGGTTTTTGATCCTGATTTATTTATGAGAAACTTAATGCTCATCATCAGTCATGGTTTTTTCTTTTGGTTGAAATCAGTCATGTTTGATTTTGGTAGTTAATATCCTATGCATCTTCATTTAAAACATGATCAGACTTACAATTTGAGTTTGTTGTGCCTCCACTATTACACAAAATATAGGGGGAAGTTTTGCAGGATCTGCATCATCAAAATAATTACTAGAGTATGTCCACTTAACCAAATTATGGGCAACAATTACATGTTCTATTTAGTTTGAGAAATGGACCAAGAAATATGTTTACACAAAATATTCTTGCCTAACAATATAAGGTCCTCTCCTTGCCATTCTAAATCTTGGCCAGAATCATTTAAAGCAAGTATGATATTAACTGTATCACCTTAAAAAATAAGTGGTAGGTTTTGGACATGTGCCCACTGCATTGCTTGGTATGCTGCTACTGCTTCAGATTCATAGGCATTTGAGGTAGTGAGTAGCCTATTCAAGCGTGAGTGAAGCAATCATGGTTGCCAGTGACAATGAACCCTGTTATCACCATATTTCCATCAAATGCTGCATCAAAATTAACCTTTAGAAAACTTGGTGGAGAGGGGCGGGTGGTGTGCCAGTGTAATTGTGCATTGTATTTAAGGATGGGCTTCTTTCTCTATGTTTCTGCCAAGTTATACTGCTCTGCAAGTCTACTGGTCGTAAATCCCAATTTGATGATATATGGTGGTGGTTCTCCCTTAATCATCTTGTTTATGTGCATCCAGATATGCTCAAGTGTTATGGCAACAAAGTGTATCATCTCCATCTTTTCCTCCTCAGGTACTAGAAAGGAGTCCTTAAGGTCCATCAGCAAATCTATCCAATCTTGACATGAGAGGTGTTTGAAAGACTCCAATCTGATTTTTCCATTTTGAGTTTCTCCAAGCTACAATATTAAATAAAAAACATTCCAATAGCAAAAGATGAACAATTTCAATGGTAGAATTACATAATATACAATTCACATGTGTTCTGGAAAACTTGGTTTAGTTTTTCCTTCGTGGGTATTATGTTGGAGATTAATCTCTAGAGAAGAGTTTACTGTCATCTACGAAGATCAAAATGCAACAGTCATTTCCATTTTTTTTTCTTGAAATGGTTGTGTTTTTTGTGAACCACTCTCTATAGTTTACTTTATAAGCGGACTTAATGGAGAATTTATCAAGACCTGAACCCGCAAGTCCGTGCTCTGACTATAGACCTAGAAGCACAAAAAATTAACTACTTGGTATTATCTTCACTTACCAAAAGGGATACCCGAGTTGATTATGAGTACCTAGGCTCATTCTTATATATCATTACATAATAAAAAAGAATTGGCCTCAACCCTAGATCAACCTATAGACGTACAAGATTCTAGAGGTGTCTCCCACTCCTCGGGTGTAGCATTTAGTTCTCATAGTCTATGGCTACCCGCTCCGATACTTACTATCATAACCGATATACCAAATTCATGTTAATAAGATTAGAGCATTTAGGAAATTTTTTTCTTTAAAATAATAACAATTAAAATGTCACTTAGCCATGAATTTTGTAAGGCAGAGTACCTATACCTATCAATTATAGATAGTGTGAAGGTGATATCAACAATTTTACATTTATTTAAAATTGTTCCTTCCAAAAAAGTGTAATAGTTATTACAATTTATGAACTAGATTCTAGTTAGTGAATTAATCTAGGTGTTTTATGAATTTCTAAGGTTGAGTAGTGGTGTGTGTTTTGAGTGAGTAAAAATGAATATCAAATAAGACAAATAATCTCATAAAATAGTGTCACAAAATCAAACACAACTAAGGAAGAGTACCCATCGCATGCAGATAGTAACACGGAGTACCACGATTTTAAATTTATAAATATCGTATCCACGGGAAGCGTTGGTGGCGGCTGGTTAGTTTCTACCAATTATGACAATCTTTAAGGTTCGGGAATTAGTCCTATGTGTCCATTCGATTGGAGATATGTTTGTTTGAAGAATAATCAAAACAAGAATGGAAAGATAATTAGCTAAGATCTCTAATGAAGTACGTATGATTAATTAAGTTGAACAATGTTCGAAAGTTCAATTTGCAAATGGATCTAAGGCAATTATGAATTCGAATCATCTTACTACTATACCCGAATTATCTAATGTGATTACCTCAATATGGTTGTCGCAAGTAATCCTAAACCTTTGTAGATTAATTATTAAGTCGTCAATTTATTAAGTTAATCTTAAGGTTTGCATTGATTATGAACTCGAGATTATTAGGCCGCTTACTTCGGTATGGTTGCCGCAAGTTATTAGACCTAATATGGTAGTTCGCTAAATCTCCTATGGTTGGGACTCATTAACAAATCATCAATTTAATTAACTATTGTAGTATCATGCATCAACCTAAGTTTCATGGCATAAACTCAATACGAGAATCAAATCGAAAGCGCAAAACAATAAGCAATTCATAATGTATATTAAAACGTATCCTTCCTAGGAATGTATAAATCATTAATCAATCAATCAAAATAAAGAGTATCTTAGGACACAAAATCATAACATATAAAGGAAAAGAAATACAAGAACGAAAAGAAAAGGAAAGAGAAAGTTGCCGTGGTTTGCTGTCATCCACGGGCCGGCTTAATCCTCCAAACCTCACCGAGACTTGTGCTCCGGTCCCTATCCCGCTCTGTAGATCTTCAGTAACCACTCCCCTCAACTAAACTATAGGGTATCCCTTATGGTTGAGGCTCAACCCTACACTCGAGAAGAAAGAAAAATGACCGAATCTCGACTAGGAGCTTATCACGAAATTCCTATGGGCTAGGAACTTGGAAATGCTCCTGATCGGGAGTGATTCCGGTATGTCAAAGCTTGCACATGATGCCTCTATTTATAGGAGTGAGTTGGGCTAGAAAACAGAAATTTTCCAATGTGGGACATTTACTAGGCCATAGAGGCACTGCTTCTGGCCCGATTGCGTTCATGTTGTGGGTTGCGCGTTTAGGAGGTTGTATTGCAAGTGATACTCTTAAATTGCAATTTAGTCCCCGGATTTCTTCATTTCTTCAATTTTGGTCCACGATATCTGAAATCGAAATCAAAAATTTGCGTAATTCTCATTCAATTAAGTCCAATTAACTCCATAATTAACTCGAATTGAACACATTTAATGTATAAAAATACGATATAAAATCGAGTTATCAAGTAGAGTGAATTTAAAAGCATCTAACCTATAAAGCATCTAAATAAACAAGTAAGGAAATAGGAATCAACTAAGTTTTAAAATGAATAGAGAGATACAACTACCATGTTGAATCTTAGGCTTTTGTGAATTAATCAACTATTTTATTATCCGTACCCAAACTATCTTATTTGATTACCCCAATGTAGTTTGTTGCAAGTAATCCTAGACCTCCTAGGTTCATTATTTAGTTGTCAATTCAACAATTAGCCTTAAGGTTTGCATTAAGATCAAATTTGGGATTATTAGAGAAATTAATCATTCCAAAGTCTGACCATATTAATTACTCTAATCCTTCATTTAGTTATTCATCCTAGGTCTGGTCCAACAACCAAATGTCAATCCAAAGTCCTTCAAACAATTCATTCATGCAATTAAAGACAACCCACAATCATATGCATAAATTATCAAAACATCCTTCAATTGAAATCACAAAACAATTGAATAATTCTCAAAGTATATCCACTATTCATCCACACATGTAATTGTAAAATAGAACTATTCTACACATCCTAAAGAAAGGTAGAAGGGAGATCCCTAAGAGAAAGAGCTAATTAAACTATAGAACTTTTGATTACAAAAATTAAAGAGGAAAAGTAGAAGAACTTTGCCAATTTTAAGTTGTAAAATCCTCCTAGCCTCCTTCAATAATCTTCAAATTAGTAGCTCTCCAAGTGTTGAAAATATTTAACTCAACCTCCTCGATCCGGATTGGAATGGCTCACACCTTAAGATTTGAGGTTATGAACAATTCAATCAAGTGTTGGAAGTTTTGTCCTAAATCTTCTAAGGGAAGTGTGTGTAGAGAATTTAGCAGAGTTTTCCCTCTCTTATGTAAGCTCTCCTCCCCCTTGATTAGAGGAAAAATTGTCCAATAAATAGAAAACAAAAAGCAAGGGTAAAATGGTAATTTTCTGGTTAAAAATCGTTGATTCTTGCATAAGGAACTCAACATGGGAGTGTTGCATCCCGTATTGCACCCGTGTTGCCCTTTATTGAACACGGGCATGTTGTGACCATGTTACAACATGTGTTGCACTCGTGTTCAGCCCTTGTTGAACTAGAAATTGCACTTTTGGCCCTTCTTTTTGTATTTTCCTTCCATATTTGCCCCAAGTCTTCCCTAAAACCAAATATTTACAATTAAGGGCAATTCTATGCAAAGTATAATCAAATTATATTCAATAAAGTACCAATTTGTGTCCAAAATACCTACTAAAATATGATACATTTTAGTGCTATTGATAAGTCATAAAGTTTCATAATTATTATATTTAATTCTCTTACATTTTGATTATATATCTAGCTAATTTGTGGAATTTATGTTTGTTTTGATGATAGTGGTGGAAAGTCAAAGATCAAGCAGAATTTGGCTAAAAGACTTAAATAATTATGAAAATATAATAATAATAATTTATGTAAGGGAATTAAATATAATAATTATGAAAATTTATGACTTATTTTTAGTCATCAATTATTGCAAAGATGTCTTGAGAGGAAGAGTTAAAATTTGAACGGATGATTATCAACAATTCCCAAGATATTTGAAGATAAAGTCAAATTATCTTATCTTTATTATTATTTTATTAGTTATTAGAGAGATAATTATTTCCTATTTTAATTAGGATTTTATTTATTATTATTCTATTAGAAATTAGTAAGAAGTTAGGAAAAACTTTATAAATAGGCCTGCAACCACATTCTTATCTTTACCAAGTTTTCAAGATTTAGAAACAAAAGAGAGATGGAGACCGCGATGGTCGCCTAACCTTTGATTCAGTCCAGGGAATGATTCCAAGACAAGTTATGAGTTCATGATATACACAAATTCCGGGTTTTAAGCTAATTTCCAATTTTGAATTCATTACTTTTAACAATTCAATATTTAGATCACGTGATTGAATATTGATGAGGTTTCACTTAATTCTTTTGATGCTTTTTGATTGAATTGAGTTGGGATTTTATTATTTATGATTGAATTTAATTTTGGACAGTTTTGTGGCTTCACAGATTGCCTTGATATTATAACGGGTTATAAGTTAAACTTGAATTTATTGATTAGGCGCTTGTCCTAGGATATACTTTTGTTGTTTAATCGAATTCTAACGGCTTCGTTAGTAGGTGATACAAATACTAATTAGGGCTTCCATTTAGTAGTCAATCAAGGAATTAGTTTTGAAATCTGAAAATTCATTAAGGAACGAGGAAGAACTTAAATTGAATCATTACCCTAGGACTGAAATATTTAAATCCGATACTTGCGTTTTTCTTATTAGTTAATTGTTTTCAACAATTTCCCAATATGAAAATCCCTCTTTTATTGTTTTCTATTCTCTTATTAATTGATTTCGAATAGGTTTCTTATGGAGATGACTCGATGAACACCCTAAAATGCTCATTAATTTAATTGAATTAATCTTGGCCTATTTGACGACAATCGTATAATTCTAAAACCCTACCAAGATTTTGGCGTCGTTGCCTGGGGAAGCCATAATCGTTAAATCATAATAAGAATCTATCTTTTATTTGTTTTTAGTTGTTTGAAACTCTTTATTCGCGTTTTGGTTTTGTGTTTAGGTAGAAATTCGAAAATTTCGGTTTATTTTACGGTTCACACATTGTTTTGGTAAAAAAATTTTATTTATGATTACGCTGATTTTTGTTATCCAAAGGTTTTGGCTAAATTCCATCGTTTTGACCACTTTTTTGAATTTTAAAGTATTTTTTACTTTAATTTTAGTAATTTTTGGTGTTTTTAGATTAGTTGCTTGCATCTCCTTGTGTTTTTTTTCTTTGAACTTTGTTTATGACCAGGTCATCTACTAGTAAGTTAGCTGATTTTGATCCTGAAATTGATAGAACTTTTCATAAACAACTTAGGGATAAGAAGAACGAACAAGAAAAATCTCCTAGTATTGAAATTGTTTGGGAATTGTTTAAAGATTTGACACTTGATAATTCTAAACAAGTTGTTGATTGCGAAATCATGGCTGGAAATAATAATGATAATAGGACACTTAAGGAATTAGCAACTCCTGATATGAATTTACAACATGCTTGCATAGAGTATCCAGAAGTGCAAGCTAATTTTGAACTTAAATCTGGTCTAATACAATTGTTGCCTAGATTTCATGGTCTTGCAGGTGAAGATCCTCATAAGCATCTTAAGGAATTTCATATTGTTTGCTCTACAATGAAGCCTAGGGAGATTACAGAGGAAGAGATTAAACTAAGGGCATTTCCTTTATCTTTGGATGGAGTGGCAAATGATTGGTTGTACTATCTTGAACCAACTTCCATTACAAAGGATATATGTGGTATCGGAAAGAATCATGGGGAGACTTTACATGAATATTGGGAAAGGTTTAAAAAACTTTGTGCAAGTTGTCCTCATCATCAAATTAGTGATCGGTTGTTGATTCAATATTTCTATGAAGGTCTTTCACCTATTGATAGAAGTATGATAGATGCAGTTGCAGGAGGAGCTTTAGTAGATAAGACACCTATTGCAGCTAGGAATTTAATAGCAAATATGGCTTAGAATGCACAACAGTTTGTCACTAGAGCATCATATCCGACTAGGACCGTGAATGAACTTCAGTCTTCTACAACCGATCGGTTAAGGATTGAGGAGTTGGCTAGTTTGGTTAGGCAGTTGGCATTGGGAAATACGCAAACACAAGTTTCTACTACTCTTTGTGGTATATGTGCATCATCTATGCATTACACGGATCGGTGTCCTCAAATTCAGGATACTACAAAAAGTTGTGCTGGAATTTTTCCTGGTAGACTATTCCAAGCAAAATCAACAACAAAGACATGATCTATATTCATCAACTTATAATCCTGAATGGAGAGATCATCCAAATTTCAAATATGGGAATACTTCAGGATAACAACATCAATCAAGACCATCGCAACAACAACAAAATTCAAAACATGAGCCTAGTCTTGAGGATTTAGTGAAGCAGATGGCAACATACAATCTTAAATTTCAGCAAAAAATAGAATCTAGTATACAAGAATTGCAAACACAGATTAGTCAGCTTGCTACTGGTCTTAATGAGGTGAAAAGTCAAGGTTCCGGACATTTTCCATCTCAAACAATTCCGAATCCAAGAGGTAATGTAAGTGTTGTTACATTAAGAAGTGGGAAAGAGTTGAAGGATCCAATGAATCCTACAAATCAAACATCAAATTCTGAAGTAGATAGTAAGGTTGTAGAGTCTTCTAGCAAACCTCTATCATTTCCAAACAGAATGACTCAATCTAAGAAACAAGTTGAAGCAGATTTAGAAAAAGAGATTGTGGACACATTTAGAAGAGTAGAAGTGAACATTCCTTTATTAGATTCCTAGTAGGCCATTTTATACATTAATAGGATTCCTAAGTATGTGAGTAATTGGACTTGATTTTATGGACAATTACGCAAATTCTTTCGGTTTTGATTTCGAGTTTGGGTCCAAAATTGAAGAAAGGAAGAAATCGGGGACTAAATTGCAATTTATGGAGTTAATGTGCCGCTATGGCCTGTAAATGTCCCATATTGGAAAATTTTACGCAACTCCCCTATAAATAGGGCATCATGTGCAAGCTTTACACACCATAATCACTCGAGCAGGAGGATTTTCGGGTGCTACCAATAATTTTCAAGCATAAGGAAGAAATCCAGTTTAGTAGGGACTGATCTTTGAAATCTAGGCGATTTAAGATTTGAGTAACGCTGAGGATAAGCCAATCGTGGCAGCACATGCGGCAACACCCGCGCTCTTTCTTTTTCCTTTCGTTCTTGTGTTACCTTTCCTTTATATGTTATGGTGTCCTAGTATGGTTCTCTTTATTTAGATTGAATAATTAATGATTTATACATTTCCGGGAAAGGATACATTTTAATATACATTGTGATTTTCTTATTTGTTTTTCCCTTTCGATTTGATTCTCGTATTGAGTTTATGCCTATGAAACTTAGGTTGATGCATGATACTACAATAGTTAATTAAATTGACGGTTTGTTAAGAAGACCCAACCATAGGAGATTTAACAAATTGATTAGGTCTAATAACTTGCGGAAAGCACCTAATAATCTCGAGTTCATAATCAATGCAAACCTTAAGATTGACTTATTAAATTCACTTAAATATACTAATCTACAAAGGTTTAAGATTACTTGCGACAACCATATTGAGGTAATCACATTAGATAACTAGGGTATGGTAGTAAGACGATTCAAATTCATAATTGCCTTAGATCCGTTTGCAAACTGAACTTTCGAACATTGTTCACCTTAATTAATCATACATACTTCATTTGAGATCTTAGTTAATTATCTTTCCATTCTTGTTTTAAATATTCTTTAAACAACATATTTGAATTGAATGGACACCTAGGACTAATTCCCCGAACCTTAAAGATTGTCATAATTGGTAGAAACTAACCAGCCGTCACCAACGTTCCCAAGGATACGATATTTAATAAATTTAAAATCGTGGTACTCCCGTGTTACTATCGCACGCGATAGGTACTCTGCCTTAGTTGTGGGTTTGACATTGTGACACTGTTTTGTGAGATTATTTGCTTTATATGATACTATATTTTACTCACTTAAAACACACACCGGATTTTTGGCGCCGTTGTCGGGGACGTTAAATTCATAATATTTTTTAAATTCCGCGCAAAATTTTAGAAATTTTATGATTTGGTAACGGTAGTATTTATCAATTAAGACGCAATTAGTGGAATTAGATCCTACTTTCTTGGTATAGGACTTCCTAAATTAAATAATTAAGGTTATCCAAATTTTATAAAATTCATTCTAAAATCATACTAAGAAATTTTCTACAAATTATCTAGAATATTATAAAATCATAAATATCCGATAAAAAAAACCAAAAATATTTAATCTTCTATCTTCGAACTTCTAACTGTATTTGCATCTTATCTATCTTTGTACTCTTTGTTTGTAGTTGTATGACTCGAGCCTCTAGGGCTGAACTCCGAGAAAGGCTTGACAATCCCGAAATCTTAATCCCCAGAGCCTAGAGGTGCAACGAGAAAACTAATCTTACCAGAAATGGCGGCTCAACCACCACCACCACCGATGGAAACTTACATCCAACCGCATAACATACCTATGTGCAGTGCTATAAGGTTGCCCGAAGGAGATAGGTATGACTTGAAACTAGGAGTTCCGCAACTAGTAATCACAAGGTCACAATTCGGAGGATTACCATCCGAGGACCCAATCGAACATTTATCCGAGTTTGCTGTGCTATGTGATGCTTTTAAAGGGGATAGTCCTATTGAGTTGGTGATGCTGACCTTATTCCCATACACTCTAAGGGATAGAGCAAAGAAATGGTTACTCCGAGTCCCCTCCTGGTTCAATTACAACATGGGACCAACCGAGCAAAGCATTCTTAACCGAGTACTACCCATTGCTAGAATCTTGGAAATGAGGAAAGCAATATCAAGTTTCTACGCAAGGGAGGAGGTGATGGTTTGACCGTTGGTGGCGCTTGGGAAAGAATGAAGGAGTTATTAAGAGCATGCCCTCAACATAGATTTCATGAACCGCTCGGGGGACGGAGGGAGGAAGGACGAGCGGGGAAAACAAATATTGGATAGGTTGAACCCTCAAGGAGGTTTTAATGGAATGAACGAGAAAGATGCAATTAATACATTGGAAAGGATGAGCAAAACAAATAAAAATTGGAGGACAAATGTAAGGGCGAAACCTCGAAAAACTAGCTAGCTAACATGGCAAACTCCTCTTTGGACGAGCAAATTGAGAGTATAAAGGCTCAATTTAATAATCAATCGATGCTCTTCAAGGAAGAAATCGTTCAAACGGTATATCAAGTCTGTGAGTTTTGTCAAGGACCGCATTTCAGTGGTGATTGTTTTGGCAATGGAATTCCGACTATTCCGGAAGAAATGGAGTATATGGATGTTGCTAATACAACACCTACGGGGAATTATTATAACCCCAATTGGAGGAATCATCCTGGGTTTAGTTGGAAGAATAATAATGTAGCCATGAATTATCCAAGGAATTACAGAATGCTCCTTTCCCCAATCCAAGACATCGACATTACCACCGGGGAGAAATTTCAATCAACTTCAAGACTCTATGCAAGAAATAAGGGAGATGATGAAAGGAATAATGAACTCAAATAAGGAAATTATTAAATCGGGTAAAAAGATTCAGGAGATTAATGAACAAAGAATGAGAGAAGCAGATGAGAGGATGAGACATACATATTAAAGGTTGAGGCAGACCGAGACCTTTGCCAGAAACACACAAGCCTCTCTACAAACTCTAGAAAGACAAATGGGGCAACTGACGAATCAAATTTTAGGAAGAGCTCATGGTGCATTATCGAGCAATACCGAGAACAACCCAATAAGAGAATGCAAGACTTTAACTCTAAGATCCGGTAAAATTATAGACCCTCCTATTCCCTAAATTACTAACCCTACTATTTCTGTGCAGGAAGAAGGAGAGAGTTTCAAGGACTCAACGCCGACGAAAGTCGAAAAAGAGAAAATAGCTGAGGAACAAAAGATACCCACAGAGGAGTATCGACCGAAGGCCCCATACCCTTCAAGATTGAAGCAAAATAAAGAGAAGGAACAATTTGAGAAGTTTCTACAAATATTTAGTCAAATTCATGTTAATTTACCTTTGCTTGATGTTGTTTCGAAATGCCTAAGTACGCTATGTTTTTCAAAGAAATTGTTAGTAATAAGCGAAAGCAATACATGGATAAAGTTGTTTTAAATGAATGTGTTTCTGCTATTCTTTTAAACAAATTTCCTTCAAAACAAAAAGATCCTAGCAGTTTTACTTTACCATGTACTATAGGAAATATTACTAACATAAATGCTGATAACGCTAAATTTGATAATGTTTTTGAAGGGTAATGGTGCATAATTGTTGAGGTTTAATAGAGTAAATTGAGATGAATTTGTCAATTGTGTACTTAATTGTGATATTTCTGTTTTCGGGAAGTTTGTGGAGTCAATTGATCAAAAGAGCAAAGTTCGGGGACTAAATATGTAATTTCTTGAAAGATATACACATCTAGTCCAGGAACACGCGCTCGGACCAAGAACACGGCCATCAAGAAGACTCAACACGCCATTACAAAGCTTTAGAACACGTGCTCAGTGTATGAACACGCCCAGACAGAAGGAAGAACACGTCCATAAGAATACGTGCTCGGGGAAAAACCTGTCACTGAGCCCGTGTTTCTTATACCACCGAGCCCGTGTTGATGCTCTGTTCCGAGTTTTTAGAGAATTCTTTGTAAAAATGACTATTTTACCCCTGTTTTGGTTATCTATAAATATTGGGAGTTTTACCATTATTTAGAGGTTGGAAAAGTGGCATAAGGTTGTGAGTTGGCTAGTATTGGAAGTGTTTTGCTATCAAAGTAATTTTGTAATTCTTTTAGGGTTTTGAATTAGATCTATATTTTGCTATTTTCTATATTTTGAGATCTCTTTCATAAGTTGTAAGTTGTGAGAATCTCTTGTGAGTCTTTGTGTGAAGTTGCCTCAAATCGTAAGGAATTTCCTTGAAGTTTTGCAAGAGAGAAACCAACTCCATCAACTTGAAGATTTGAAGAAGAATAAGAAGTTTGACAAAGAGAAGGTTGAAGAGGTTACTCTTCTTCTTTTATTTGTTATAATTTCCATCTTGTAATTAGACGCCAACCCTAGGAACTCTTCTCTCTACATTTCTTTTAGGTAGAATTGGTTGGTATTATTCTACAATTACTTTGGGAAAATTATGGTTTTCATGGATGATTGTTGTAGTGTTATTAATTTGAATTGCAATTTCATTCATAGCTTTGAATCTGAATTTTATCTTGAGTATTGAACTTTGATTTGAGGTTGTAGTTCCGGATTAACACTAATTGTTAGGCCGGAACTAGGACAACAATTAGTGCCAAGTTGATTCGATTAGATTTCCTATTGATGGACCAGAACTAGGATGATTGGTGGGAGATTTGATCTTGTTAACATTCAAGTGTTCTTAATCTAGGAATTTCTTGTCACAATCCGTATAAAAGAAATTCTACTTTAGACTTGGATATTGGTGAGATTATGATAGTTAATTCATGATTAATCTTGCCCCTAGTAGTTTGTATCCTTCATTTCTCCTATTATTTCTTATGAGTTTCTACCTTCCATTACTTGCTTGATTTTCTACTTTGCTTTATTTTACTTTGCTTTCTAGGATTTAGAATTCAATCTTATCATTCTTGATATGGTTGGATTATTTGATGATTGGTTCATACTTTCAAATCATATTCACAATTGATTTAATTATATTTTTCACACTAGAATTTAATAGACGTCTTGGGGAAAACGATTTTATAAACATTAAAATCTGAATACGATCTTATTTTCTAAACTATTTCGATAGGTGCTCTGCCTAGTTGAGTTTATTTTATTAGTGACAATCCTATTTTAATCTTGAAGATTCCTATTATTTTTAGTATTATTTATTCGATTATTTATATTATTTTTATATATAATAAACCACACATCAAATGCTTTAGTTGATTTAGGAACTAGTATTAATTTAATGCCATCTAGTCTATTCGATAAACTAGGATTGCATAATCTGAAGGAAACCATAATGTGTGTACAACTTGCCGATAGATCAGTCAAAATCCCTAGGGGAATTGTAGATGACATACTTGTTAAAGTAGATAAATTTGTCTTCCCTGCTGATTTTGTTGTGATGGATATGAGTGGTGAAAGTAGTATACCATTAATTCTAGGTAGACATTTTCTAGCTACCTCTAAGGCATTGATAGATGTAAGCAGTGGTCGGATAAGATTGAGGGTGAACAACGAAGATATTACTTTTAATTTGAAATCTACCCTTAGACACCCTGCACATTTAGATGATATATGTTTTTCTGTGGATATTATTGATCATTATGTGGAGAATAGCATGCCTAAATTGTTGTCCGACGATCCTGTCCTAGTTGCTCTATGTGAAGAAGAAGAAGCTAAAGAGGATTCCGAAAATCCTATCACTGAAGGTAATGTGGAGTCCCATAATTCTAACCAGTTTTCCGAGATAGGTGATTCCGAGCTCAAACATGAGAAGACATCTTTTGAGGATCCGCCTGATTTGGAACTGAAGGCATTACCGAACCACTTGTGTTACAACTTCCTAGATGAAGGTAAGAAACTTCCTATCATTCTTTCAGCCAAATTGACGGAAGAGCAAAGGAAGTTGACTCTGAATGCACTCAAGAAGTACAAGAGAGCATTTGCCTATAAGATTGCTGATATTCCAGGCATTAATCCAAGTTTTTACTCTCATAAAAATCTGTTAGAATCGATTATAAATCTTGTGTGTAACCTCGGGTGATGTTATAATAGGTGCAGTGGTTAACAGTTCCTTTAGTTTATTAAAAGCTTTCATAGATTTCTCATCAAATACAAACGGAACATCTTTCCCTAACAGATTATTCATAGGTCTTTTATGAATCTTCTATAAAAACCAGCGTGACCTAAGAAACTTCTGACAGCTTTAACAGAATTAGGTGGAGGTAGCTTAGAAATAACTTCGATTTTAGCTTTATCTACTTCCATACCTAAATGGGAAATTTTGTGACCAAGTACAATTCCTTCTTTTACCATAAAGTGACATTTCTCCCAATTAAGCACTAGATTCGATTTTATACATCTTTCAAGCATGCATTCCAAATTTCGCAGGCAAGTCATAAAAGAATCACCAAACACAGAAAAATCATCCATAAATACTTCCATAGAATCACCTAACATGTCTTCAAAAATAGCAATCATGCATCTCTGAAATGTAGCAGGTGCATTACATAATCCAAAAGGTATTCTTCTATATGCAAATGTTCCAAAGGGACATGTAAAAA
>JAHSUH010000924.1:412-15173 GCA_025388415.1 Cynanchum wilfordii | reverse complement strand
GTAAATACCGTATATTTTAATTCCATCCATAAATCGACTTCTTTTCCCTATGAGTTTTAGTTCACTAAGAATGCTAGTTTCTTACTGTTCATACCATAAAGCATGGCGAAGGGCAATGCTTTTGTTCTTACCGTTCATATATATTACGTATTATGATATGCGCATATATGCATATTGGCGATATGAATATATTACGCATATGATATGCATATGACATGCATATTATGATATGAATATAGCAATACATGAAGCTGATGATGACATTCCATTGATTCAGAGCCAAATTCAACAGACTTATTGGAGGGTCCATTGGCGTACCTTTGTAAATTGAACCTGCCAGTCTGCCAATTGCTGAGCTGTTCTTTAACAATTTCAGCCATGGATAAGAAGCGGGGAAAGCCGGGGGGGCGAATAACCAAACTGCAATTAAAAAGAAATACCTAGGTCCTCAATGCCATTTAGGAGGAGCTTATGGTTAACACAGGAAATCAAACTTGGATTTTCGAATTGAGACAGAGAGATTAAGAATTCGCACTATTTCTTAGATTCACGGCCCTAATTTAATTCAGTGGATCTTTCATTCACATTTTTTCGACCAAGAACGTTTTTTAAAACTCTTTGACCCCGAATTTGGAGTATCCTACTTTCACGTAATTCAGGGTTCAACAAGCAATCGATATTTCCCGATCAAGGGTGTAATACCTTTGTAGCAGCGGTCCTTATATATCGTATTAACAATCGAAATATGATCGAAAGAAAAATCTATATTTGATAGGACTTCTTCCTGTACCTATGAATTCCATTGGACCTGGATATTATACATTGGAATAATCCGTGGGGTCTTCCAATATCAACAAATTGATTGTTTCTCTCCTGTATCTTCCAAAAAGAAAAAGATCTCGGAGGTGTTTATAACGAAAGAGGTACTTGGGTTCTACAATAACTCAAAAGTGTAGCATCCCTGAATCAACTGAGGTTCGCGGTGGTGGAGGAACTGGATCGGAAAAAGAGGGATTCTAGATCTAGTTTGGTTCAAGTAACGGATTTTAGCCAACTGAAAGAATCTTCCGATCAATCCAGGGATCATTTGGATTCCATTAGTAATGAGGATTCGGAATATCACACATTGGTCAATCAAAGAGAGATTCAACAACTAAAAGAAAGATCGATTCTTTGGGATCCTTCCTTTCAAACGGAACGAACAGAGATAGAATCAGACCGATTCCCGAAATGCCTTTCTCGGCACTTCTAATGTCCCGGCATTCACGGAACGTGAGAAGCAGATGATTAATCATTCGCTTTCCGGAAGAAATCAAAGAATTTCTGGGGAATTTACAAGATCTGCTCGTTCTTTTTCTGATAGATGGTCAGAACTTCATCTGGGTTCGAATCCTACTGAGAGGTCCAATAGAGATCCAAAATTGTTGAAGAAAGACCAAGATCTTTCTTTGGTCCTTCCAGGCGATGGGAAAATAAAGAAATGGTTAATATATTCAAGATAATTACGTATTTACAAAATACCGTCTCAATTCATCCCATTTCATCAGATTCCGGATGTGATATGGTTCTGAAGGATGGAACTGACATGAATAGTTCCAATAAGATTCCATTCTCGAACATGTCCCCATTTTTTGATTTATTTCATCTATTCCTATTTACTGAACAGGGAGAGATATAGGTTACTTCACCCTTTGGAATCAGAAGAGAGATTTCAAGAAATTAGCAGATCTACTCACCTGTCAATACCGAGCCGGATCTGGTGCGTAGGTCATACCGGGATTTCCAGCCTTTCATTGATTCCGAGCGAATTGATCAAAAAAACTTCCTGAATGAGGTATTCATCCCAGGGATGAATCGAAAAAAGAAATCTCTTTACGGTTCTACTTCCCATTTTTTATGAAGAGAATGCATCTTTTTCCGAAGCGATCAGAAAAAAGGGGCCGATCTCCTGCGGGACGATTTGGAAGACCCAATAACCAAAAGCAGGGGTATTTGCCAGCAACAACATATCGGAGGCAGTCAATCAATACAGATTGATCCGAAATTCGATTCAAATCCCATAAAATTCCTCAAGCGTTTATAATAAATGAAGTTGAAACGATTCTTTTAAATGACTTTACCCATTTAACTCCTATCATGGAATTAAAGGGACGCGATATTCCCCCCTTTTCATGAATCATAATGACATAAAGGAGTCAAATTACATTTAGTCGAATTTGGAAAGAGTCAGAAGAAGTCGGTTCGATCCCTCATTTGGATTTCTTTCGAACCGAGAGATCCATTATACCCTTCCCGATTTGGATAGATATAAATGTTCTAATGGGAGCAAGAATTTCCAGGAATATTTCGCTTCCGTGCAGAAGAGCTGCCTTCGGGGCAGCTTCATCGATTACGTATTGATCAATATTCGATTGTTTGGTCTAAAGTTATCGACAAAAAGTCTGTGCCACTTCCTTCTTGTCCTGCCTCCAGTCTCTTGTCTTCTCACTCCTTTTTTCTGCAAGCCGTTGCCAGAATCAACAGACTTCAAATGTCATTTGAAAAAGGAAACCCTTTCTGATTGGATTATCATGACATTTCCTGTGGTCGAAATTCTGAGCATGGAGTAGTAATATCATCATTTTTGTTCAATAAGATACAAGCGGATGATTGACATTCCATAATAGAAATAATCACGTAGAAATCCTCTGATAACAGGACCTATTTGATAATGATATTCCACGATCACTATAATTGGCTGAATCCCGTGAAACCATTTCATAGAAGTTCATTGATATCTTCTTTTATAAAGCAAATTGACTTCGATTCTTGAATAATCCACAATACTTCGTTTGTTGGAACACAAGATTCCTTTTCCTGGGAAAGGCCCGTATCAATAATTATGATTTTACGTATGAACCACCCAATACTTGTTCATTCGCAACAAAATATTTTGTGGTCTGCAAAAAAATGCTTTTGGGGAGAGATATTTCGCCACCGGGTTACAGGCAGCCAACATATTCATATCTAATGATTTTCACAAAGTGGTGACGAGAGGATATCTGTACAAAACTTCCATTTTCCTGTCGAGTGTCCAAGGTCACTTGCCGATCGCAGATATTTTTGAACATTCTCTTAACAGGAAGAATTAGTCAATTCTGAAAGAACTCATGTCGTCCTCTTTCAGACATGAATCTACTGAATCAGAAGGGAAGGTCCAGATCATATTCAAATTCTTCACCAAATATGGGTTGATCAGACTCATAAAACGAGAAATATTACTATCTGAAAAGAGGAAAAAAGGAGCTTGCCCAAAGAAATGCGTGAGAAAGGGTAAATAGAACCTTCACGAGATATGCTTCACTCAAATGGAATTCATTCCAAACATATGCCAGGTTCCGACAGGGTACAAATATTCGCTGGGCTATTGCCAGATATTTTTCCGGCCATTGCCGATACTGTGGCTGCCGACATTTCGCACGATATTGGCTTGGATCATGGCTAACTTCAGAAAATTTGTGCCTTCCACGTCATTATGGGATCGGATAGCGAGATTTCGAGTAAAGTTTACATATTTCCCGTCCGAAGAAATGATTCATCGAAATAATGAGTCACCATTGATATCGACACATCTGAGATCGCCAAACCCCCGGGAGTTCATTCACCTCCTTCTCGTTGCTGATATCTCAGCCTGATATACATCTTCTTTATTTCTGTGGCCTCTAGTGAGTTACAGACGAGCCTGAAAAGGTCACCGATGAATCCATCATCTATCATTGAGCTGAGAAAACTTCTGGATAGATCCTTGCATCCGAGCCGAATTCTTGAATTTGTTTCTAGTTTCCGGGAACAAATTGTCGACTCATAACAAACCTCATCAATCGAATCACTTTTTCGAGAAATACGAGATATCTAAGTCATACAAGTAAAGAGATTTTTCTATTGATAAGAAAAAGAAAAACGTGGACGGGGGTTGCAGTGATGATAAAATAACCCGGTCGCGAACAGCGATTCGATTCGTGCCGATAAAATAGAATCCCGGGTCGCGAACATGATTCGATTAGCGATGAAGAAAGACAATTATTGGTTCAGTTCTCACCAACGACAGTAAGGGAAAGGGGACTGATCGCCCCTAGAGTTTGACCATAGTGATCATTTATTAAAGAATGACTCTGGTTATCAAATGATTGAATACCTGGCTTCGATTTACTACGATATTTAGTCGACATTCATAAAAAGTACTACTGAATTATGAGTTCAATACATTTTGTTTAGCCGAAAGACGGTATACTTGCCAGTATCAGACAACACTTACCACGTCTCCGGGGGACTAACGGCTTCATCTCCATCTCATGGAAACTTTAAGCTGCTTGCTCACCCTTCTGTTGTAATTTTACGATAGGTTCTGGCAGTGGACGATCATTTGGCTAATATCTGTGGCAAATCCTATGTTCCTCGATACGGTATTAGAACAGTTGTCGTATAGCTATCTGACGATTCGTTTACTGATCTTCTTGAGAAGATGGAGATGGAGCTGGATACGGATATTCACGATACCATGCTAGAGACGATAGTTGCCAGCGACGATATTGAGTCACCTTGACGTGGTGCTGGAGCGGCTAACCAAATCTACGGGGATACGCCGACTACATAGTCCCATTGTATAAGAACTTCATATTTTATCGAACCTTCAATTAGAATTAGCAAAAGCAATGGCTGCACAATATGGATTCTGTCATTCATGATCTGGATGTGAATGAGGTGAATTACTTACCTCGGCTATTAGTGAACCATCTCCAGGGATTGAAAGAGCTTCACTAGAAATATTCAGTTAGCTCGACCATACCCCCAAAAGTGGATCCCGTTTCACAGCCCGAATCACTAACACGGCGTTAACAGCGAAAGCTTGTCTTCCACAAAAATGAAAGGACTTTTCACCCTTCATCTGTTAGGGATTAACTTGAACAAAAATGTTCCATACCGGATTCGGGGGTAACCATGCACGAGACCCGTAAGACTTAGCACCGAATCTTATCGAGCAGTATACACAGAAGAAATCACCCAGACACTAACACAGCTAGATCCGCTTCACATAGAAAAACTGGGATTTGCGATCCCAGGTCACATCGGTTCAGACTTAGGGATCCTTCTATCAGATAGCAAGTTTTTGCAAAAGGCAATTCTTGCGACGCCCCATAGACCCATATCAGCTAGCTGAGGAAGAAACGTATCAGGAAGGCGATTCTTTTGTACAAATGGCAGCTTCCCGGGAACGAGCATGAAGAAAGCAACGATACTTCATCTTGCGCCGCCGCCGGATCGGTCGCTCGACCGGTCCACCTGACCAGATGAAAAGGGATCACTGTTGACTGCGAGAACGATCCGATCTGTTCATGGCCCACACTATACTTGTAGTAGAGGGCGGGGGCGGGAAATTTCACGACAGAAAAAGATTGCAGTCAGCTTGATGTCACGAGGACACAGCCTTGGTCGAACTGAGGAATCCCCCAGAGGCGAGCAAATGGATCTTTCCTTGAAAATATGAATGGAAGTTGAAGAGGGGGAGGGAGAAGGCTAGGAGGAGGGAGGAGTTTCCCTTGACCCGCAACAGATAGAGGAGGATTTTTTCAATCACATATTTTGGGCTCCTAGACACAAGGCGCCCTTGGGCCTTCTATTTGATTGTACGAAAGGCCCATTTCATTGGGATTTGGGCCCGGTCATTTCGGGGCAAGCGGATCATTTATGAGGAAGAGGCGCGCTTCGAGAGGAAGAGGCTGAGCTCGAGAGGAAGAGGCTGAGCGTCGAGAGAGAGATAGTGGGCTTCAAGAGAGTGATTCGGAGTTCTTGCAGAATGGAAGGGTGCAGGACCAGACATGCAGATAGATCTTCCAAAGAAAAAAAATTTTTTAATTAGTCAGAATTCAGGAGCCGTATACCACTTCCCATTCAAAGATCAACCTGGCTTTGCATCACATCGAGAATTCTTGCAGATGAAGAGAGCCGTGCGCTTTTCGGATCCTCCTACCTAGCCCTAGGCTGGTCTAAAGAATACGCAAGATCCCATTTCGAATTGTTGATTAATCGTCATAGATTTTTAGAACCAATGGTTCATTATCTACTGGATTTTCCGTTCGAATATTTATCCGAGAGTTATCAGTATTTGTCAAATCTGTTCTTATCTAACGGGACGCCATTGGATCAAATGACAAAGCCACCTCCGAGAAAAGCGGCTTCTCCCTGATGAAATTTAATGGGGATTTTCCGGGGGATGATCATTTCTCGTATGGATTGCAGAACCGCTTAAACAAGAATTCTGAATAGCGAACATCCAGTTCACATACATTCCTAGTTTTTCGACTGCCAAAGTCACCGAACGGGTTGTCGCCCCCCGACCATATGCACATTCCCGCCGGGTTCGGGCGTATTTCCAGAGGCTTCTACCATGATTCCTGCCGAAACAACCGGGGGTTGAGGAGGGCGGATGATTTGAACCGAAATTCCTAAAGCAGACTCCCCATTCATAGATAGAGAAGATCGCCACGTTTCGTAAGATTTCGGATCTGCCGTCGCCCCACTCCGCAGCCGAGGATCGAATCGGCATGACATACCGACTCGATCCGAGCTCGTTTATTGAATTGCTCATTCAATGATCATTCCTTAGCCTTGAAGAGGACTTCAAAAACCACGCTTTTGCCCAGGTCTCGTTCGCCATTTTCACCACCAAGGCACCTGAAAGTGAATCGTATTCTATGAATATGATACCATCTAGTGTGATGCATGGAATAAGACAAAGGCGGAGTATTTATTGACGGTCATGTCACAGCATGGCCGAGTTGGACATTCATCTGATTGCTTCTTGACAATTCCTTAGATATATCAAAAAGACGGAGACAACCCTTCTACCGACTACTGCAGTTCAAAGAGGTGAATAGGTCCTAATAACGAGAGATGTAAAAAAAGGCCTGATTACGCCTCCTTCTAAATGGAATGTAACGACGTAGGGGTCCATTTGCATGTAATTGAGCACTATTAAATACGCCGAACTGACCCCACATCTCAGCCATAATGAGAATGCATAGAACCTTATCTCCGAACCGGAGCGGATAATGTAATCATTGGAACTTATACCACCTTGATTCGCTGGATCATACTCTAGTTCTTTATCTAGCTTATCCCTAGCCCTTATTCCCATTTAAAAAAAAAAAAAAAATTTTTTTTTTTTTTTTTTTTTTATTTTGGGCGGAATAAAGGCCCAGCAATAATTCGCGTTTCGAGCCCTTCATCTAGGTCTAAAGTAATCTGCTTAATGACGAACGAAACCAGAAATATCTCACCTGCGAACTTATAGTAGATCCCATAAGATCAATCAATTCCATCGAATTGAGCATGATCGAATGTGTAATAGCATCTACTATACCAGGAATCAAATGAACCCGATTATTGCAATTGCCAGCACACTTTTTTAGCTTCTAGGGTCTATTTCTTAGTTCAAGATCCTCTTACTAACTGGAATCAAAGAATTAGTAGACCTGTTCCGCCCAAAATGGGAATGGGTTAGGCTACGAACTTATAATCTGATGATCGAGTCGATTCCATGATTATAAGTTCATTCCATACCGGACCAGACCGGAATAAGGTTCTATACATTCTCATTATGAGCATTATGAGGAGGGGTCATTCGAGCGTATTTAAATAGATACTCTATTTACATACAAATGGATCCTCACGTCGTTACATTCCATTTAGGATTAGGAATAGGCGTAATCAGACCTGCTTTTTACACATCTCTCGTTATTTGGGACCCTATTCACCTCTTTGAGCTTCTATTGAATCGAGAAATAGGTTTGATTGTCCATCTTTTTGATATATCTAAGGCATTCTCCGGATAATTCAAATCGAAGCAATTAGATGTCCAACTCGGGCCTATATGACATGACCGATCAATAGAAATACTCTGCCTTTGTCATATATTCCATACATCACACTAGATAGATATCATATTCATGGAATACGATTCACTTTCAAGATGCCTTGGTGGTGAAATGGTAGACACGCGAGACTCAAAATCTCGGCTAAAGAGCGTGGAGGTTCGAGTCCTCTTCAAGGCATAATATGGAGAATGCTCATTGAATGAGCAATTACAAGAGAGCTGGATCGAATCGGTATATCAATACCGATTCGATCCGAGCTCTTGGAATTGGAATAAGTTCGGCAGCAGATCACGAAATCTTACGAAATCTTGGCGATCTTCTCTATCTAATGAATGGGGAGTCTGCTTTAAAATTTCAATTTCAAATCGTCCGCCCTGCACCCACCCCCCGGGTATATGTTTCAACAGGAATCATAGATTAGAAACCTCTGGTAAAATGCCCGCCCGTAACCCAGCAGATAAAGTACATTACATAGTCCAGGGATTGGCGACTTACCCATTCAGTGACTTTGGCAAGAGAATCCAGTACTTCTTGGTCGTGAATATCTGAACTGGTTGTTCGCTGTTCAAGAATTCTTGTTTAGGCAGTTCATACCATCCATACAAGGAATGGGAAATCTTTCTCCCGTTACATGAATCCAATTTTCATTTCATCCGGGAAAAGCCATCTTTTTCAACAATGTCTTTGTCATTTGATCCAATAGCGTTCCGTTAGATAAGAACAGATTTGATAAATACTGATAACTCTCGGATAGAGTATTCGAACGGAAAGATCCATTAGATAATGAACTATTGGTTCTAAGCCATCTCTGACGATTAATCAACAATTCGAAGTGGTTGTCTTGCGTATTCTTGATAGACCAGCCTTTAGTTATAGATGTAGGAGGATCCGTAAGAAGCCCCTTTGACATCTCTTCATCTGCAAAAATTCTCGATGTGAAAACACAGAGCCAGGGGGCTGATCTTTGAATAGGGAAAAGAGGGATCTGCAGGGTCCCAAATGAATTGACTTATTCCAAAAGAGCCTTGTTCTTTGGAAGATCTATCTCGTGTCTGGTACTGCACCCTTCCATTCTGCAAGAACTCTGAATCACTCTCTTGAAGCCCACTATCTCTCTCTCGACGCTCAGCCTCTTCCTCTCGAAGCTCAGCCTCTTCCTCTCGAAGCGCAGCCTCTTCCTCATAAATGATCCGCTTGCCCCGAAATGACCTGGCCCAATGGATCCCAATGAAATGGGCCTTTCGATACAATCAAATAGAAAGGCCCAAGGGCGCCATAGTCTAGGAGCCCAAAATATGTGATTGAAAAAATCCTCCCTATCTGTTGCGGGTCAAGGGCCCTTCTCCCCCCCCCTTCTTTCCCCCCCCCCTTCAAACCCGATTCGTATTTTTCATAGAGAAATCTCTTTTGCATCATATCTAAGGGATTCCTCGGTTCGGGCCGAAGAAGCAATGTCACTCGATCATTATCAAACTGACTGCAATCTTTTTCTGTCCGTGAAGGTCCCACCAGAGCGCCTCTACTTCTAATAGTAATAGTAATAGGCCATGAACTAGATCCGAATCATTCTCAACGAGTCTATAAGAAGTGATCCCATTTTTTTCATCGGGTCCGGGTAGAGACCAAAGGTCTTGAGCGACCGATCCGGCAGAACAACGCAAAAGATAAAGAAGTATCGTTAATTTCTTCATGCTCGTTCCAAGGTCGAAGTACCATTTGTACAAAAAGAATCCCTTCCTGATACGATTTCTTCTCATATAGATAGATATAGGATCTATGGGGCAATTACTTAGAAGTACATTTTGTGCTAAAGCCCTTCCTATCTGATAGAAAAGGATCCCATGATCCTGAACTGATGTTACCTGGGATCGCAAATCCCAAGTTTGTCTATGAAGAGCGGATCTAATTGTATTAGTGTCTAGAATTGATTTCTTCTGTGTAATACTACTCGATAGGGCCTCATTGCTAAGTGCTACAAGATCTCGTGCAATGGTTATGGACCCGAATCCATTAGTATGGAACATTTTGTTTTCCAAGTGAAATCCCCTAGTAGATGAAAGAGTGAAAAAGTTCTTTCGTTTTTGTGGAATAAGAAGCTCGCATCTTAATGCACGTATTGAATTGATTCGGAGCTATTAGAGCGGGATCCACTTTTTGGGGAGTATGAGTCGAAGCAATAACAAGAATATTTCTAGTGGAACATCTTTCACAATCCCTGGAGAGATGGTTCACTAATAGACCGAGGGATAAGTAATTCACCTCATTCACATCCAGATCATGAATGTTTGGAATCCATATTATGCAAGGAGACATTGCTTTTGCTAATTCTAATTGAAGGTTCAGATAAAAAATAGGGTTCTTATACAATAGGACTATGTCCGGCGGCGTATCCCCAAAGTTTTAGTTAGCCGCTCCAGCTCCGCATCAAGGTGACAATCAATATCGTCACTAGCAGCAATATCGTCACTAGCATGAATATCGTGAATATCCATATCCATCTCCATCTCCATCTTCTCAAGAAGATCAATAAGCGAATCGTCAGACTCTTTATACGACAACTTGTTCATAAATACCGCAATGAAAGGGAACATAGGAGTTTGCCGCCAGGTATTTGACCAAATAGGATCGTCCACTTCTTACAGAACCTATCACTAAAATACCCCCTAGAGGGGGGTAGGGCTAAGCGGAGCTTAAAGGGTTTTCCATGAGATGGGAAATGAAAACCATTAGTCCCACACGAAGTTTGTGAATAAGTGATTGTCTGATACTGAGCAAGGAATATCCGTCTTTCTGCTAAACAGGATGTATTGAACTCATAATTCAGTAGATACTTTTATGAATGTCAACTAAGTATCGTAAGTAAATTGCTCCCGGTTGTTCAATCATTTGATAACCAGAGTCATTCTTTGATAAATGATCACTATGAGTCAGACTCCATAGAATTTGATCAATCCCCCCTCCCCTTCTGTCGTTAAGGCTGAGAACTGAACCAATAATTGTCTTTCTTCATCACTAATCGAATCAATGTTCGCGACCCAGGATTCTATTTTATCAGCACGAATCGAATCACCGTTCGCGACCCAGGATTCTATTTTATCATCACTGCAACCCCGGCTTACGTTTTTCTTTTTCTTATCAATGAAAAAATCTCTTACTTGTATGACTTAGATGTCTCGTATTTCTCGAAAAAGTGATTCGATTGATGGGATTTGTTATGAGATCGACAATTTGTTCCAGAGCAACTAGAAATAAATTCAAAGAATTCGGCTCAGATGTAGGATACCTATCCAGAAGTTTTCTCAACTCAATAATAGATGATGGAATCATCAAAGATTTGACCTTTCGAACTCTGTCTGTAACTCACTAGAGGCCTCGGAAATAAAGAAAAGATGTGTATGAACGAGATATCCAGCAACAAGAAGAAGGAAAAGGATTGAATAGAGGAACTCCCGGGAACATTTGGCGATCTCAGATGTGTCGATATCAATGGTGACTCATTATTTCGATGAATCATTTCTTCGGACAGAAGAAGATTATGTAAACACTTACTCGAAATCTCACTTATCCGATCCCATTGTGATTGTGGAAGGCACAAATATTTCTGAAGAATTCGCCATGATCCATGCATAATATCGTGAAAATGGATAGACTGCTACTTAGTATCGGCAATAGGTCTGAAAAATATCTAACAATATCCAATTTAGATATTTGTACCCTGTCGAAGTAAAGAACCATGGCATATATGTTTGGAATAGATTCCATTTTGAGAGAATTGAAAAGCAATATCTCGTGGAGAGGTTCTATACATTTGCCCTTTCTGACGCATTTCTTTAGACAAAGACCGTTTTTCCCCCTTTCAGATGGTAAATATTTCTCAGAACATCGAGTGTGAATCAAACCCATGTTTGAATTGAAATTGAGATACTGATGCAAGTTCTTCCCTTCTGAATCAGATAGATTCATATCTGAAAGAGGTTGACAATAAGTTCTTTCAGAATTGACTATTTGTCCCTCTGTTAGAGGTGTTCCAGAAATGTCTGCGATCGAGTAACGAACGAATGGATCGGATCGACTTGGAAAATGGAAAGATTTGTACAAGTTATACCTCTCGTCACCACTTTGTGAAAAATCGTTAGGTATGAATATGTTAGATACCTGTGACTCGATTGGTGAAATAGTATCTCCCCCCAAAAGCATGTTTTTTTTTACTGACGCACAAAGAAAATATTTTGTGCGAATGAACAAGATATTGAGGAATTGTCCATACGTAAAATCATAATTATTGATACGGGCCTTTTCCACAGAAAAGGGGAATCTTGTGTTCCAATAGAAGCAGAAGTGATGTGGATTATTCAAGAATCGAAGTCGATTTGCTTTATAAAAAAGAAGATATCAATGAACTTCTATGAAATGGTTTCACGGGATTCAGCCAATTGTCTTGATCGTGGAATATCATTGATAAATAGGAATCCGTGTTATCAAAGGATTTCCCGCGATTATTTCTAGTATGGAATGAGTCAATCATCCACTTTGGTATCTTATTGAACAAAAATGGTGATATTGTTCCTCCATTGATCAAGAATTTCGATTTTTGGGAAGTATCATGATCATCCAATAAGAAGGGTTTCCGTTTTTTCAAATGAACAATTTGAAGACCTATTGATTCTAACAACTGATTGCAGAAAAAAGGAAGTGAGTTAGACAAAAAGACAAGAAACTTGGACAAAAAGAAAGGAAGTGGCTTAGACAAATCTTTTTTGTCGATAACCTTAGACCAATCAATCGAATATTGATTAATACGTAATCGATCAAACATTACTTGAAGGCGGCTCTTCTGCTCAGAAACGAAATATTCCTGGAAATTCTTGCTCCCATTGGACCATTTGTATCTATATGCATCAGGATTCTGATTCATGGATCTCTCGGTTCGAGAAACCAAAATAAGGGGATCGAACCATTTCTTCTGACTCTTTTCAAATTCGATAAATGCTGGTTGATCCTATATTTCATTATAGTTCTATGATTCAGAGTATCCTTTCCTATTTGATCCCTTTGAATTCCATATTCGAAGTTGCGATCGGATCTATTCATTAAAAAAGAATCGATTCAATACATTCTTATGTACCCAGAGGTACTATATGGGATTTGAATCAGATTTCGGATCAATCTGTATTGATTGACTGCCTCCATTATGTTGTTGCTAGCAAATACCACTCTTTTGGGCTGTGGATCTTCCAAATCATTCCCGCAGGAGATCCGGACCCTTTTTTTCTGATCCTTCGAGAAAAAGATGCATTCTCTTCATAAAAAAATAGGAAGTAGAACCAATAAAGATTTCTTTTTCGATTCATCCCTGGAGTTGAATACCTCATTCAAGAATTGTTTTTGATCCAACCGTAGGAATCAATAGAAAAGGCAAATCCGTTATGATACACCAGATCCGGCTCGGTTATTGATAGAGTGAATAGATCTGCCATTTCTGAAACTCTCTTCTGATTCCAAATCGTGGTGTAACCTGTATCCTCCCCCGTTCCGGTCATGGAATAGATGAAATAAATCAAAAAAATGGATTTTTGTTCAAGAATGAAATCTTATTGGAACTGTTCATATCCGGTTCATCCTTCGGAACCATATCACATCCCGAATCTGATGAAATAGGATGAATTGAGACGGTATTTTGTAAATACGTAATTATCTTGAATATATTAACCATTTCTTTATTTTCTGATCGCCTGGAAGGGACAAAAGAAAGATCTTGGTCTTTCTTCAACAATTTTGGATCTCTAGTGGACCTCTCAGTAGGATTCGAACCCAGATGAAGTTCTGACCATCTATCAGAGAAAAAGATAACGAACGGATCTTGTGTAGGATTCCCCAGAAATTCTTCTCGATTTCTTCCGGAAGCAGATGATTAACATCTGCTTCTCACGTTCCGTGGAATAGCCGGGACATTGAGGACCAAGCAGAAAGGCATTTCCGGGGGAATCGGTCTGATTCTATCTCTGTTCGTTCCGTTTGAAGAAAGGAAGGATCCCAAAGAATCGATCTTTCTTTTTAGTTGTTGAATCTCTTGATTGACCAATGTGTGATATTCCGAATCCTCATTACTAATGGAATCCAAATGATCCCTGGATTGATCAGAAGATTCTTTCAGTTGGCAAAATCCAGTTACTTGAACCAAACTAGATCTAGAATCCCTCTTTTTCCGATCCAGTTCCTCCACCACCGCGAACCCCAGTTAGATTCAGGGATGCTACACTTTTGAGTTATTGGTAGAACCCAAGTACTTTCTTTCGGATTCAGGAAACAACTCTCAGAGATCTTTTTTCCTTTTGGAAGATACAGGAGCGAAACAATCAACCTATTGATATTGGAAGACCCCACGGATTCTTCCAATGTATCATTTCTGGGTCCAATGGAATTCATAGGTATAGGAAGAAGTCCTATCAAATATAGATTTTTTCTTCGATCATATTTCGATTGTTAATACGATATATAGGACCGCTGCTACAAAGAGTATTACACCCTTGATCGGGAAATATCGATTGCTTGTTGAACCCTGTGAATTACGTGAAAGTAGGATACTCCAAATTCGGGGTCAAAGAGTTTTAGAAAACGTTCTTGGTCGAAAAAATGTGAATGAAAGATCCCACTGAATTAAATTGGGGCCATGAATCTAAGAAATAGTGCGAATTCTTGATCTCTCTCAATATCTCTCTCAATTCGAAAATCCAGGATTTAATTTGATTTCCTGTGTTAAGCATAAGCTCCTCAAATGGCATTGATTTACCCTAAAGATTTCTTTTAATTGCAATTTGGTTATTCGCTATGTACGAGGATCCCCCGCC
>JAHSUH010000921.1:0-21720 GCA_025388415.1 Cynanchum wilfordii | reverse complement strand
CCCACTAATCCATTGAATAGACAGAAGAAAGAAACTGTGACCAGTCACATTGAATTCTAAGTTTCGTTTTTGATACTTAAAATAGATTAGGCTAGATAAAATCGGGTCATCTTTTAAAGAACTTACCCAGCCCTAGGATCTCGAACAATACGCTGGAGTCGTTTCACAGTCTCAATGTTGTGAGCAAAAACATCTAATCCTGAGTGAGTTAATAAAGATACAGCATCAAGGTCACCCCGAAAATCCGAAGTTAAACATTCAACCAAAATTTCAGGCTTCAGTTCCTGCCAGGAAAATCAAATAAAGTTTCGAATAGAATCAGTCATACCCCAATATCCTACTTCCATACCCATACAGAGAGATTTTGAAACAAATTTTATAGAAAATAAGAAAAGGAAAAGGTTGGATTACAATATTCAGACAGATGGTAAGACCTTCATTGCTTTAACTGTTTCAGAAAAATGGCCACTTCCTCCATCAGGTAAATCATCACGGTCCACACTGGTTAGGACAATATAATCCACACTGCAAGAAAAAAAACATTGCGTTCACATGAATGCTCAAGTTGAAATTCATACCACTCTATCATTAAACTCTTGCGTGTTCAATATCTTTGGAGAAGAGGTGATAAACATGAATAATAAAATTATATCACAAAAATGGTAATAATGGTACTGAACATTTCTAAATTTTTCCTCTACAATTTCCAATAATGTGCAACAACCTCTGCAGTTAAACCCAATAAAATGCTGGAGATGTAGCTAAATCTTTTAAGGTTATTCAATGTACTAATCCTAAACTGTCTGTAGAAACAGAAACAGATAACTTAGACATCGTTTGTCCAGTACTCAGATTCACTCCCAAAACAATGCATATGTACAATTTCACTAGGAAACATTCAGTTGTCCCTGACTCCCCGCGAAGTAAGAATTCTTAAAATAGTAAATATGGCCACCCCTGAAAGCAACAAACTGCTAAAAAAGAGATTATATCTGGGAAAGTACACTATGTGTGATACTGAGCGGTGATCAGAATAACTGTCAGTGCCACAGTTTGAAAAAGGTTTCAGTAGGTCGCTATCCCTTGCAGAGATATTTTGGAACAGGAGTAGAATAGCCAGGTAATGAAGTAATATAATTATTGATAAAACATGATCTTTTTTTTTTTTTTTTGATATAAGCAATTGATAAAACATGATCTGCTTATACATGAGCTTAGGTATTGGGTAATTACCAGAGAGAAAAATGAAAAAGAACAAAAATACTTGCTTCTGATAATCTAATGCAGCAGTTTGATAATCACCATCTATCAAAATGATAAATGTACAGTCTTAAACCCAAAATTGAACCTCTGCCAAAATATTAGAAAGCGAAAACAAGACATGAGATGAGACGTACCCCCAGCTAGCAATGGCCATAGCAGTATTGTAAGGCTCCATAGGGTCAGGAGGCGCAGGGTTCCGACTAGTCTTGACTGCGCAGAATCTGCAGCCACGAGTACACGTGTCCCCAAGAAGCATAATGGTAGCAGTAGCGATCCCATCTCCGCCGCCATTCCAACACTCCCCAATATTGGGACACTGAGCTTCTTGACAAACTGTATGGAGATTGAGCCTAGACAACGAATCCTTGACCTCATCGTACTTGTTCCCTTGAGGCGCTTTCTGTCTCAACCAACCTGGTTTCTTTACACTGGGATCCCTCCCCGTGTAAGGTCCCATCCCGCCAGGGTAAGGCGGGCCCCCAGGCTTTGCTTTGTCATTAATAGAAATTGAGGCTGACGACGACGAAGATGACGAAGAATTGTAAGGTTCGGTGGGTTTCCATTCAGTAGACTGAGATTCACATTTGATAATTACAGAAGCAGAAGTGGGGTTGATTCTTGAAAAAGAATGGCGATGGCTGGAATAGAGAGGAGGTGGAGAAGGTGAAGAAATGGGAGGTCTTGAAAGGTATTGGTGAATCATTTCCTGCAAGCAACACACTAACAGAAGTTCAAGAGAGAGAGATTGCAGAGGGAATCAAAGGATTGTCGGAAACTACGAGGATTGTGGGAAGGAAGAAAATCTCCTCACTCTATATTTGTTTACTGACATAGATTTCTCCGTCAGGTGTTGGCAGCTAACAAGTGAAAAAGAGGCGAAAAAAACCACCTTCCTTCCAACAACCCAAACAAAAAATGACCAACCTTATAAATGGCGTTTTTCTCTAATGACATAAAGAAAGAAGTTTTCTTGAATGACCTTTTCAATTATTATTATTATATTTTTTTTTTTCAAAATTATGTGATAAGCAAAATAGATAATAACTATTCATAAGAAAAATACCTATTATTACTATTAATAGGTTTACCTCAAACAGAAAGAAAAGTAGTAGTAACTCTTGTTTCAGCTGCAGAATTCAAACAGTCTAATAGTATCTAAAATCAAATCCTCCAACAAGATTTATCGCCACTATATTGCTGTAATCAAATTTTCTCTTTCAAGGAAGGAAATATAACAATTACCGGAATGGGACAAGTAGAAAGCAGAACAGCCACCGCAGACGAAGCCACAGCCGCCACCCGGGAACCTCAAACTCGAGGAGGCCAATCATCATCCTCTACTTCTGCTGCGGACAACAATCCCTCGCAGCCCTCTCTCGATTCTTTAATTGCCGGTCGGTCCCTTTCTCCTAATTTGTGAAATCTGCATCTGAACTATGCTTAAATCCTGGCTTCCACTGATGGAATAGCATTTTCATATGGTATTATGACGATGATATGTTCTTTTGCAGAGGCAGCTGCATTTGGCGAGGAAGACGAGAATGAGGTTCTTTTTTCCTCTGTTTGCTTGAATTTTGTGCCTTTTGGATTACTGCCTAATGGTCCTTTATCTTATTATTCAGTCTCTAGAGGCCAAGGCTCAGAAAGCACTAGAGTGCCCTTGCATTGCTCATTTGCGTTCTGGCCCTTGTGGCTCACAATTCTCGGATGCTTTCCTCTGTTTCCTCAAGAGCACTGCTGAAGAGAAGGTAGCTTTCTTCATTTTCTTTACTTAAATCAATATTCTCTTTAATTTGTATAATTGAACAATCCAATCCTGCTAAAGAATTGTGGATTAGTTACAATGACTCAAAGAAAAAATAAATGTTGCAGTTACAATCTAAGTGAACTACAAAACATATAAAATCTAAGTTCTTATTTACATCTTCTGATCTCCTGTTTTCATTACTTAAAATTCATTCCCTTTCTGTTTTGCCCACAATCTTTAGCAAATGTCTTGTACGAGCTGAATAATTCTTTGTATCACTGTTTATCTTGCTTCCCCTTTTTTCACCTTCAAAATAGCACAAGGTTGTAGCAAGTTCCTGCCACAGCAGTACATGGAGATAGGAAAAAAAATAAGTAAAGAAGATTACACACAATGCTTTCATGTAACTGCCAAAACCAATTAAGCAGTCCCATGAAACTGCTCTAAGATTTTCTAGCTCCAATTAGATTGCAGAATATATCTCCGGCCCTGTATTGGGTAGATGATCAAATAGTAGCAAATGCATACAAATATCCAAAATCCGGTCTTTGCTAGATTTTGAGTCAATTCAAAGAATGATGTTCTTGACATGGCAACTTCTATTCTTTTACTCTGTTCATTACAAAAACACTTTTGTAGATATTGCTTCTAGTCTGCTGATATTTTGTCAATAATGGAATAAGATGTTCTAAGTGATGAAAGAGAAGTTTTCTGTGTAATCACGAAAGATTTTAATTGTTGATGAGATTCAGTGGCATGTTGTTAGACTTTGCGATTTTGAATTTGGATTATGATTTTACTTGATGAATTGATGATTTTGTTGTTAATTTCATTTCATACATATAGAAGAAAGAATGTGTTCTCTTCTTGTATTTAGACAGATTCAGTCTCTCTGAATATTGTAAGAAAACAACAGCGTTTTGGTTTTGTGATGTGAATTTTTGTGTTTTCTGTTTGTAGGGCTCAGACTGTGTGAATCCATTTGTGGCTCTTCAGGCATGTATCAAAACAAATCCGGACGCATTTGCAAAGGATGTATTGGATAAGGAGGAGGAAGTCAAGGAAGAGGAAAAACCAGCTGAAGGATACAAGATTTACCTTCCCCTTTGGTCTGTAGAATCCAGAAAATCGAAAAAATCTAAACTTTGAACACCTCAGTGCCCTTTACAACTTAGTTTCAAGATGTTGTTCACCTTTCTTCCTAGCAAAGGATATATGTATATATATATATACTGATTACAAGTTTCACCTATTTATTTTTAACCCTAACTCTTAAATGATGCTCATAATGTCGAATTTTTGACCTTGTATAACATTCACAATAAATTTTTCTGTTTGGTTTTTTTTATTGTTATTATTATTTGTAATTTTTTTTTTTTTTTTTTTTTGATTTTTAACAAGCTTTAAGAAAACTTTGAAAAGTTTTTATTTCTATAAATTGTAAATTTATATTTTAAATAAAATGTATTTTAGAGAGAAATTAAGTTTAAAATTTATAAAATATTTTATCTTTAATTTATATTAAGAGTTTTTGTTATAGTAAAAAAAAATCAATTTTAAATATAAAAAGGCATAGCTATAATAATTTAACACTTTTTTTCTAATCTTTTTTTTTTCAATTTCTCATTTAATTTTTAAAAATTATGTTAAATAATAAAATTTTAATTAATAAACTCATAATTATGATATATTTATAAATTTAATTAAAATTTAAATTTTAAAGTAAAGAAATTCAGAAAAATATATTAACAAATTATGTAAGATGAATGAAAAAAATAAAGAATATAAAAAAAAATGATAATTATTTTTATATTCATAATAAATAATATTCTTGAACTTTACTATTTTTTTAGAATTTTTTTTTAAAAATTTATTTAACTAATATATTTTGAATTTTAATTTATTTATTAAAAAACTTTTAGTTTTACTAATTTAAACTTTTTATTTTCTTAATTTTTCTAAAATAAAGATTAAATAATAAGTCTATTCTACCACTTGTATATATATATTTATTTATTTTATCTTTCTCAATTTTTTTTTTTATTTTTATTTCATTGTACTTATTTCTCGAAGACATTCATATTTTAACTTAATCTATATTATTTTTTTATTTTTTTCATTCTCTCATTTGTTTAAGTTATTTTTAGATTTTTTTTTCCCCCTATTTTTTGATATTTTTTAATTGCTTATTATCCTTTTAAGAAATTTTTGCTTTTTTTTTTTATCTTCTCACTTTCTTCTTTTGTCTCAATTAAAATATATTTTTTAAAATTAATATACTTATATATAATGAAAAAATCAAATAAAATAAATCCAAAATAGATTTTTTAAAAATTATAATATACACATCTGTAGTGTAAATATATATATATATATATTCCCTCTCAGATATCTTTACTTTTGTAACAGGATGCTAATTAATACTTAGCATAATATAATATAATACCCAACATTACCACTTACCATTTGTTAGTTAATTTTCAATATAATCAAATAATATAAATAAATTATATTGATGTACTAATTTGTAAAAGATATATACTATTATTATTTGATTATATCTTTTTCATTATATCATTAATATATAATAATTTTTGCTATAGTGGTAAAGATTTATTTATCTTATTCCTAAAATTTTTTTAAAATTTAAATTTTTTTATTCTTTTCTCTATATTGTAACACATAATTAGAAGCAATCGTTTATGTTCTATCCTCTTATCCTTAAATATTTATCAATAGTCTTTAGGCAAAAATTTGATTTTCAAATAGTTAGAACTTTAAATGATTTTGCTTCTAGTATATATATATACATACATAGGCGATTCATCTCCGCCTCCATTCCATAAACTGTGCAATATTGGGACGCTGAGCTTCTTGACAAACTATATGGAGCATGCTTCAAAGTCTTGGCCGAGTTAGTAGCATTTTGATCTTTCTCTATATCTTTGTATCGGAGACCACCATACCAGAGACAACTCGGTCGATAGAATTGATGTTTAGAAGTACATTTATCATAAGAAATAACTTGAGAAATACGGTGAAGTGTTGTTTTAGATTTAGGCAAAGAAACAACAAAGTCTTGAAGGTAAATTAATTGTTCTAGAAAGCTTATAAGAAACAAAAGGTAGAAGAGAAGGAAAGATACTTGATTAAGATGGAGACAAATGATTTTTCATAGAATCAGCACAATCAACAAGATTAAATTAAAAGAAAATACTAGATAGCAAAAATGATCTTTAATTAACCGATAAGTGGAAATAAGATTAAATGCAAAATTAGGTATATGTAAAAGACTTGTTTAAGAACCAAAGAAGGTAAAATCTCAACTATTCCTACATGTGTAACTTGAACCAGCTCATCATTAGATAGTTTTGTTGGGAATGAAAATAAACATATTTTCTCATGAACTATTAAATTATTAAGAATAACTTAACCCCATAAATTCAAAATCTTCTGTAGCTTTCAAGAATCCCAGAAGACACCTTTCCGATTAAAACTTGTAGAAGCGATTAAAGCCTTCCGAGAAATTTATTGGAGCTTGGGTTCTGTTCTATTGACGGAATAGAAGAGAAACTCTCAATGCTCTCTCGGGGACCATAACCAATGAAATATATCAATCTTTAGCTAACCCATCATAGACTAGGAATTAGGGTATCTACATAAGTGGGCTCATACTTATTTCTGATGCATATTAACCCAATAAACTTTATTAGATCACTTTAATAGGGTTTAATAAAATATGATAGTCTTAAATACATAATTGACACAGAAACCCACATGATTTATTAAAATAAATCCAACAATCTCCCACTTGGGCTTAATGTGTCACAAACAATTATGCATCATTAATCTTTATGAGTACTCAATCTTTTGTTATCATTACTATACACATCCTTAACCAATCCGGTCCATCAATCACATCAACATAGGACCAAAGGGGCATTCATTACAAAAAAACGTAACCAAACCCAACAATGATCACATATATTAATGTAACCGAACGACATGGATCAAGTATGGTATGTAGCATGAAAATTACATGCAATGTGATCTCCACATGCCAATTTTCAACTGGTCTCTTTCTTATTCTTTAATGAGATCATACTAAATAGAAATAGAGTGTAAAAATTTAATTAATACTTTAAATACTGCAGTAATAAACACCAAATCTGTAATACATGTCTATAGTTATTACACAAACTCTCACCGAAATGATATATCATATCAAAATAGCATATAACACTCATATGAGTAATATACTCATAAAAGACCTTGGGTGGTAAGACTTTAATTAATGGATCCACAACCATAGAGTTTGTCTCAATATATACTATAAACATCAAACCACTCTAATATATATTAGAATATAGCACAACCAAATTATTGTCACAAAATAACTTTAATGGTCTTTAAATACTATCCAAAATTCTCAATTCCTCAATTTAGTGACAATAGTCCTTAGCTATATTTTATGATTGGATACCATACAATATGTTATACTTAATTATCATAGTGAAAGGGTTATGAGTGTTTTGCTTAACACTCTCTGAAGAAATTACTCTTCCCATAAATAAGATAGATATAGTCAGAGGTAAATCTATAACTATCTTGACATCCCGTGAAATCAGAATCAGAATACTTGATGATCTCCCACTGATTCGATTTCTTGTATGTGAGTGTATAATATTTTGTTCTCAAAAAAATATCTCATAAGCTTTTAAGTGCTTTCAGAATCCATTCATGGATCTCTTAAATATCTATCATATACTTTAATAATGTATGCAGTATCCAAACGCATACAAACAAACTCAAGTATACATAAAACTTCATGTAACTGAAGTATAAGAAATCTTTTAAATCTCTTTAGCATTAAAGAAATCACTTTATTGGGGCATTCATTGAGATACATTTATCTCCCATAAAAACTTGAGATTCAAAGAAATCTCTTTATTGTAGTCTTTAAGTCTTTAGTACACAATAATTGACACATAAGTCCACATAATTTATTTATTTAATAAATAAATCCAATAATTCTCCCACTTGGACTTCATTTGTCACCAAATAATTGTGTAGAATAAATTCTTCAAACATAATACCCCAAATGTATTTTGAAATTGCATATTATATGACCATAAACTCATGCAATTTGAATACTCCCATTGTTTCCAATTTCTCCTATTACCAGAGAAATTAAAATCTATATCAATAAGCGGTTTCTCAATCCGAATAGCACGATTAATATTTATGCAATTATGATATATGAAAATATTCCTTTCCAAATCCTTTAAAAATTTGTACCATTTAGTACAAACACAAAATTAATATTGGCATATACTGAAGCAACAAAAACATTAACTGAATAGAGAACAAACAATTAAAAATAAAATTAAACTCACAATACTTATCCAAAATTAACCGAGGTAATTAAAAAATGGTAAAATCCATCACAAGATACCTAACACAACATTGAGATTTAGTCTTTGGACAGAAATGTCAATTTGTAAGTGGTACTCTCAACGTAGTAATCAAATACTGACAATAAATTCTTGTCAAACAATAAGCCTTTCTTTGGACCGACTAATTATTCACATGGAAGAACAACTCAATAATTGTCACATATTTATCACTAGAATCTCTGCCAAATAACAACTTTCCTTTGGGCCAATCATTATTCGCATGAGAAATTATCCACAAATAACTATCCTTATATTTAATGACTAATCAATTTTCACAGAAGTCACTTTGGCGACATTAAGTTTCAATCAATTAATCAATATAAAATATAAGTAATCTAACCAAAATTGAATTTAACCAAGGTCCCATTATATTTTGTCAAATGATATGACTACATGTATGTTCAAATTTCTACCAAACAATAACTTTCATTTGGGCCAATTACTATTCGCACGAAACTCAAACACACATGATCAACTTTATATTATAAATCAATTAATTTACACAAAAAGCTACTTTGGCAGCATTTAAGTTTCAATTAATCAATCTAAAAATATAAGTAACTTAACTGAATTCAAGAATATATATAATACATCACAAAAACGATCCAAAAAAACGATCCAAATATATATAATGCATAATATCATAATATATCCCTTATTTTCCGACAATTGATTTATTTCAAAATAAAACTATAAATCAAGATTCATGATTTACAATTACCATAAAAATAAGAGTTTAAGTATCATGTTGTAGAATTAAGATACAAAAGGTAAACAAGTGTCATGCATCATAAATCAAGAATCGTGATTTTATGCAAAGCCAAAACATATCAAACTTCAAAATTTCCATAAATTAATAATCAAGATTACCAAAAAGGAATAAACTTTATTCCTTTAAAAAGAAGCCGAAAATGGGTATACATAACCAACCCATAATCTTGATTATTCTGAATGATAGAATAACTAAACATGCACAATTGAATCAAAATCATCAAAGATGATTCCAATAAATTATTTAATATCGTGTCAATGTAACACAATTCTTAATCATGTGCATTAGTTTATTCTTTCTCCTTTCTTGAAAGTTCATTCGATGATACAATTAGATTCAACCAATGCAAATCATCAAATCTAGATAGAGAAATGAAATTAACAAAAGAGACTAAATTATCTATTTCTAAATGAACAAAAATAACCAAATTTGTCCATTACAAAAATAGAAACAAAATTCCATCTAAAAACGGTACCATATAAGTCTCTTTTAAATCCAAATAATTTTCATTCTCAAAGGATACCATAGAATTCCTTATTGCCTCAACTTTAACCGTTGTCCATTCACCATAGTCGATGTATCTTTCACCATCACTGGATTTTCAGTAATTAGACAACCCCTTATTTGAATATCAAGTATGATATTTGACGTATTCATTCTTTATCCTTATCCAAAGTCTTTCCACAAAAATAGCAAGAAAATTCTTTAGTTTAATTTGTTCCCTTTTCTTGCTTCTTATGTGGTCCAAAGCCCAAACTTCTTTATATTCTTTATTTTCTTTCCTTTACCATTACCGGTAAATTCCAATGAGTACTAAAAATTCATGATCTACTTTATCTCTCTCTTTCCCAAACAAAATATGAAATTAACTCATTAAAAGTCAATTTCTCCTTTAAACAGCTTATAACTTATAACTGTCCCTAAGTTGACTGAATTATAATAGAAGAGAGATTAAATACCAAATGCACAATAAATCCCTCAAAATCTTTAACTTTAGTGCTCATTATGCTCATTATCCCGATACTTTATAGAAACAAGATTTTATAGAATTCATAATTGTTTCAACCTTTTCCGATTTATACAAAAGTATAATAATTAATAACACCATAATTTCTGTAGTAAAGAAACTAGATTTAATAAAAAAATCTCATTGTTTCTACCTTTTCCGAATTATTCAAAAGTATAATTACAACATTTTAATTTCTGTAGTGTTTTAAATTATCCATGACAAAACCTTAATTGCATGAGTAAAATAAAACCCAATAAGAAAAGGTTCCAAACAAATTTATCGGAAGGAAAGAAAATATAAACCAAATTCTCTTTATCACAAAATAAATAATATTTGTATACTTTAAAATAAAGTACAATACTCATGTAATATGAGTCTCACCATCTTATAAATAATAAAATAGTGCATTTTTTTATCAAATTATCATATTGAATAATAGAAGGTTATATATATATATATATATATATATATATATATATGGAAAGCAAGGTAAACACATAAAACAAAATCATCCCAAAATCCGGAGGCTCAGCCTACCATGGATTACAAACAACAATAAGAAGTAAAGAAAATAATTAAAACACAACTCAGGAGGCACAACCTACCATAAGATGTACATAAACATAGATATATATTAAAAAATAATAATACAAGGAGGAACTAACCAAGAATCTAGAGAGAATGGGGAGAAGACGGGACTTTCTCTCTCTAAGGCTCTTACAAAACTTGGTTTTTGGTTTTGGGGAATTTGTCTTTAAATAGACAAATTTTACACTGTTTGGGTAAAAAAGTCAAAAATTGAATGAACAGTAAAAAGTTATTGTTTATTTTTGACTACAGTCTTCTTTTTTCTCTCTTTTTTTTTTAAATACAAATACAAGTAGAATACTGTTACTCTAGACAATATTCTTCATTGTCTTCGTCTTCAGTGCCTTCGTCTTCTTCATCTTTAGTTGATGATGCTTCGGATGATGGCTCGGAATGACCGACATTCAATTGTAACACTAATGTTTTTAATGCTGCAATATATTCGGACTTGGATCCTACTTTTGCTAGTTGGGAAGTTGCAACCGACTTTTGTTGTAGGAAGGTTGTTTGTTCAATACTTGTGGGAGACAAATACTTTGGGTTACTATTGAACCATTTCTCGATGGAAGGAATATATGCATTATCAACTTTCCAATCTTTCCACCATTTAGACTGTCCTTGTAAAATAAGACAGGGAAGTCCAATTTGTTTAGAGGTCTCTTGGTAGACAAACTTTTGGGAGTAAATCCATTGGAGTAGAATAGGTATCTGCTGTTGTTCAGGACAGTAGAATCGGGATTTAAAATAATGAAATCCTTCTTTTACTGGGGTTGGTAAGATTTCTTCAATGGACCGTAGGAAGGCCACCATTCATTAATGGACCAATTCGGAAAATGGTCAATCTGTGGTTTGGATTTGTTGAAATAGAAAAACCACGAATGATTTCTCGCTGAATTTTGAAAGGTAAAAACATTGAACCAAGAATCTTTATAGTCCCAATAATGGAAATATAAAGGATTGAAGGGAATTGAAAATTTCTTTTGAGAGAGTGGATGAGTTTTCCACTGTTTTGGAGAGAGAATTGAATGAATTTGAACCGAAGTGTTTGTGACAAAGGTCTCTGTTAATTTATCTTTATGCGGGTGCATAGAGATGCTTTTGGTATCTATAAGAATAAGTTCATAGAATTTTTGGGTATGTCAGGGAGTTTTTTTAAAGAAATTAGCATTTGGACCAAGAATATATCCAGCTGCCTTTTGTGGGTTTTGATCCCACCATTCTGGTTCCATTTGAATTATGTGAATAATTCTGGAATTATTTTGATAACCCGGATCAGAGGATCCCGGGTTTGAAGAAGTGGACGTAGGCATGGAAGAAGAGGCCTGTGATGCCAAATGCATCGGTTTTGACTCGATAGCTTTTGCTACTTGTTTTGGAAGAAGAAGTGGGGATTTTATCCACCACCTTAGAATGAGAAGATGTGGGGCTTGGAGCCACCACTTTTGTAAGGTCAGGAGAAACTACCTGTTGGGTTTTAAAACCCATTAGTCTGCACCAATTGGCCATGTCATCTGGACCAAAGGATTGGGTTTGGGCTTCGGGTAATTCGGCTAAATCAGCCCAAGACATTGGAGGGAGTTGATCAACAGAAAGTGGTCCTGCTGATGGGAAAGGGTTTTGACACATTTGGGTTATGCTCATGGCATAATCATCCGGGGTAGTAAATTTAGATTTACTTGATGTAAGTTTCTGACTGACGGAAGGTTTGGGGTTCCGGCTAGCAGAAGATTTTAAAGTTTGCTGAGTGGGAATGACAGCAAGTTCATCCTGTTTCTTCTTTTTTAGGGCCATTATCTTCCCTGTAAGAATTCTCTAGTTAGGAAATCTGAAAGGGAGTTGGTTTCTCCTTTTATATATTCAATATCAAAATCAAATATACTTAAAATAGCTTGCCATCTAGCAAAAATCTGTTTTGAGGCAAGGTTTTTGACATCCTTTTGTAAAACATATTTAGCAGCTTTACAATCAATGCGAAGTAAAAATTTCCGATTTAATAAATCGATTGAAACTTAGAAATACATAAGACAATAGCAAGTATTTCTTTTTTAATAGTTGGATACTTCTGCTGAGCAGAGTTCCAATGTTTTGATGCAAATGAAATGATATGTTCATGTCCATTTAATTTTTGATTTAAGATGCCACCATAACCAATGTCGGATGCATCGGTTTCAACTATTTTGATAGCCTGAGGATCAGGGAGTGCTAAGCAAGGAAGATTTTTAACACTTGTTTTGATTTTTTGAACAACTGAAGTATGAACATCGGATCATGCAAGAGGATCGGATTTTAACCTATTATGCAAGGGTTTTAAAAGGGTGCTTGAGATTAGGAATAAAATCGGACACATAGTTTAAACATCCAAGAAAACGTTGGAGTTGTTTTTTATCAAGAATTTGATCTGGAAATTTATCAAAGAAATCGATAGATCTTTGAATGGGAATAATAGTTCCTTGAGAAATATTATGTCCTAGAAAATGGATGTTTGTTTGAAATAAACTAAACTTTAGTTTTAGAAAGAACTAAGCCATTTTGTTTGACAATTTTAAGAAAAGTATGCAAATGATTAAAATGTTGTTTTAATGCATTTGAAAATACTAAGATATCATCAATATATACTATAATGAAAAGAGTATATGGATTGAAAATATCATTCATGACTTTCTGGAATTCAGAAGGTGCATTTTTTAGACCGAATGACATAACATTCCATTCATACTGACCAAAAGGGAGGGTAAAAGCAGTTTTATACCTATCCTTAGGATCTATTTGAATATGCCAGAATCCCGACTTTAAATTGAATTTTGAAAAGATAACAGAAGAATGAAGGCGGTTGAGAAGATCTTTCTTATTGGGAATAGGATACCTAATCCATCTTAATGTTGTATTGAGAGACTTGTAATTGATCACAAGTCGAGGAACTCCTCGCTCAATTTCAGCATTTTTGTTGACATAGAAGGCAGCACAACTCCAAGGAGATGTACTGGGGGGGAAATAATCTTTTTGTCCAGAAGATCTTGGATTTCTTTTTTACAATGATCGATGAGATCATTATTCATTTGGATGGGACGAGCTTTGGTTGGAATGAGTTTTTCATCAAAGTCGGGCTCATAAGGAAGATTGATGATATGTTGTTTTCTATCCCAAAAGGCATTGGGAATGTCAGCAAAAAGATGAGACTAGATATAGTCATTGATAGTTTTGATCTTAGTCTTGTTCTCACTAGACTCTAACTGTTGTTGGAGAATTTTGAAAGAAATTTCTTCTTGGAGAAAATTGATTTGAGATTTCTTGGTCTCAAGGACCTGTAGGGCTTTGGTGATAGGAGGCCTATCAAAAGGAATAAGTAAATGCAATTTTTGAATATTTATGCCTTCTTGGGTAACTTGGAAAGGCATAAGCTTTTGAATAAAAGGTGTACCAAGGATAACTGGGTTAGAAATATCCTTAGCAAGGAGGAATGAAGTTTTAACAGACAAGGAAGAGTATTTGACCTCTACATCATAAAGTTTAAAACTTATTCCTAGTTTAACACCATTTGCAAATCTAAGACGTTCCTTAGTTTTTTCAAAGTACTTAGTAGGGATTAACCCTTCCCGAATACAATTAAGATCAGCACCAATATCTAATAATGCTGGAAGTTCTAAAATAAAGGTTTGATTGATGACTAAGGTAATCTTAATATGCCATCTTTGAATAGAGATTTGAGAAAGATAATTTAAAAAATTATCAGATTTTTCTACTGGTTTAGGAGAGACACTAGTAGATGTTTCAGTAGGTTTGATAGGGGAATTAAGTTGCTGGATTGCAAACCTATCAATTTCCTGAGAGGCTTTGATATTTCTGATCTCTTGCTTTATGTAAGCAATTTCAGATTAAAGGTCTTGTATAGTAATACAAGTACTAGGTTTCTGGTTAGGGAACCTATTGAAAATATCTGTGATATTGTAAGTATTTTTCATACTAGGATGATTCTTAAAGGTTTTAAGACTATTATCCCGAATAGTCCCTTTGAGTTTTTCTAAGTAGTTCTGTCTTTCGGAACTATCAGGGATTTTTCCTATGAGTTCTAATAGGAGATCTTGTTCTTTGGTAAGTACATTAAGTATTGGGTCACTATCACAAGAAGATGATGATATATCATCTTGTTCTAAGTTTTTGACATAATCTTCATTGTCCTCAGAGTCAGAATCCGAATTACATAGAAGATTTTGAAGTTTGAGGAGGGTTTCGGATTCTAAGGATAATTCTTGAATCTTTTTCGAAACTCTACATTAACGAGCTATGTGCCCGGGTTTATTACACTTGTAACAAACTATGGATTTACTACTAGATGGGTTACCATCTAATTTCGGAAGTTTAGGCTGAGTCCTAGGCTTGGTAGTCCAAGACTGTTTAGGAAAAGTTTTCCTATATTTGGATCTAAACTTAGACCTATAAGGCTTATAAGGCCTATGTTGTTCAAAAGACTTAGTTTGGGCTTTGGGCTTCTTATGAGGTTTAGACTTACAAGAAGGAAGACCAAATTGTTCACATAAAGATCCTAAATCTTTCTTGTTTTGGGCTTTATCTCTGGCTAATTGCCTGAGCATTTTGTCCTGTTTACATATTTTCATGGCAACCTGTTGGATATGACTAGTTAACTGGCCACAAGTAATTTGTTCATATGGAATAGTTTGACCATAATGAGTTTGAAGATCTTCACGAACTAAGTCACGAAGGGATTTAGGGAGTCCATCTAAGAATTTTTCTTTCCAGACTTGGTTATTACCATCTAGTCTGGAATAAATCCTAGTTAAGAAGGAATCTTTGTACCACCTAAAGTCGGAAAGAGTTCTACACTTAGGTTATTAAGGATTTCAGAGGATTTTTCCCTAAAAACACCCGGGTTACCTATGAAGGTTTTGGCTATGGTAAACAATAATGTTGACACAGCATCTGGGATGGTATTTCCATCCTGGATGATAGGGATACTATCTTCGGAAAGCTTAACCGCTTGAAAGATGATATTCCTATCTGTTTCAGTGAGATGTTCATCCCACCAACCTTTGAGTTGACCAGTAAATCCGGCAACTATAGCAAATGGGTCGGAACACCGATGAGAGGTTCTATAGGTTGTGGCTACCATAGTCATTTGTTGGAGAATAGACATGATGTTATACTCAGTTTGACCATCTATGTTCCATTCATAGATGTTGTTGGCATTGTAGGAATTTTGTAAAATTCCTGGCTTTTCTTCTAGACCAATGTCGGGTGGACTAGGCTTGGGATAATACAACTTATGTGGTTGTATCCAATTAGGCTTACCTAATTTAAGTGGGGAAACTTCTAAAGGAGGTTGACACTCTTGGGAGGATGACTGACTGTCACTTTCATTTTCCGAATCAGTCTCATCTAAGACTGCTATCGAACCTTTAGTGCTATCCTTTAAACTATGGATAGGATGTTGAGGAGTAGAAGGAGAAGCAGAAGACTTAGGAATAGATTTCTCTATTTCTGCAATCCTAGCTTGAAATTCACTAAGAACAGGTTTTTTCGATTGAATTTCTTTCCTAAATTGGGAAGGAATTTCATAAGGTTTGAAAAGAGGAATAGATAAAAAGGAGGAAGAAACATTTTGAGAAAATGAAGAATTTTTTGAAAATAAATAATCACCAAGTACTTGTAAGTACTTATTGGTATAGTTGTTTTGTTCAAAAATGTTTTGAATATCCCTGGCAATAAGGGTATCATCTTCCTTTCTCTTAAAGGGAGATGCATCTATGGTTTCAATACCAAAATTAATTTTGATTTTCCGAGGAGGAGGAAATTCGGAAGAAACAGTTATGCCTTGGGCAGTATGCCAAAGTTTTGTGACATTTAAAGTTTTTGAAAAAGGGTAATCAATTTTATGGATCAAAGCATAAGCTTCAAACCATATAAAGAAATCTAAATTTTGTTGAATTTCACCAAGGAATTCATAAAATTCATCCTGGATTGCTTGTCTGGCAGTTCCTTGGAAGTTTTCAAAGAACCAAGTTCTTTTAAGAAGATTCTCGGAAGAATAAAAAGTTTTCCTTAAACTTATTTTATCAATTTGAAAATCATCAATTTGTAAGACATTTAATTCACCTATCATAGCAAAAGGAGTAGGAGAAGTTGGGCTATCAGACTCTTGCTCATTATGTTGAACAGAGTATCTAGCTTGAGGAATTCTGGATTCAAAAATTAAATCTTGAAGTTGAGTTGCAACACTAGACACCGAAGATCGGGCAGGTGTTACAGAAGGAGGAATCATTGAATTAAAAGGATGATTCCTAAAAGATTTTGACCTTTGAAAAGAGATTTCAACATTCCCATTGGAGAATTGTTGAATATTGGAAATATCCATATTTTCTGGAGCATCGGAAGGAGTGATCTCTTCTAATTTCCAAGTAATATGGAGATTTACTTGGTTCCAAGAAATACGTTTTGGAACAGAAAGATGAGATCTTCCCGGATCTGTTTGAAAAAGGATAGTTTCCCCTTTAGCAGGAGATCTTTGCAAAGCTTTGGAATTAAAAGCAGAATTCATAGCCTTATATTGAATTCTGTAAATGATTGCAACATGAGAGGATCCCTCCTTAATCTTAAAATTGGAAGATTTAACATTTAAGGTTAAAGTATCCAAAATATTTTTGTCTTTTAAAGAAACAGAAAAATTTGGAAAACATCGAAGTGAACAACACCATCACAAAGGCTGGTTTCTACCATTCCTAAAAGAGAATCTTGAAACTCTAGAAATCTGGAATCTCTAAGGCAAAGGAGAAGGGTTGTATCGAGACCTTCAGTTGATAAAGGTTTGGCAAAGAATCATACTAAACCTAGATGTAAGTAGTTGTACTTTTGTTGGAATTTTTGAATGGATTTTTGGCTTAGATGTTTGATTTCTAAGGTATTGGATACCATTTCGACAGTTTGTTCAACAGTCCTAATTGAGTAGTCACTAGTACGAGACCATTTGGAGGTATTATAAACCTGGTTTGTGGGAAGGTTGGGAATTTTCCAACTATCTATAGATTGTAAGAGATCTGGGTAGTTGACCTCTTCTTTGAGTTTCACCTACAAGGATGAAGGGTTTTGAGAAGAAGAAGATGAAGATGAAGAGAAAGAAGAAGTACGAGAAAAGGGATTGAGGAAAGACATGATAAAAATGTAGAAAATAAATGATATGAAGTGTAAATAAAAACGTGTATGCAAAAGTGTGTGATACTTTCCTTACCCAGATGATTCTCATCACCTTCAAGTTCCATAAAATAGTTTTCAAGTTAATGAATATGTAAAGATACAAGATAGATCCTGACAGATCTACTAGTTTTAAGAGTTCCGTTATACAAGTTTTGGAGGTATTATAAACCTGGTTTGTGGGAAGGTTGGGAATTTTCCAACTATCTATAGATTGTAAGAGATCCGGGTAGTTGACCTCTTCTTTGAGTTTCATCGACAAGGATGAAGGGTTTTGAGAAGAATAAGATGAAGATGAAGAGAAAGAAGAAGTACGAGAAAAGGGATTGAGGAAAGACATGATAAAAATGTAGAAAATAAATGATATGAAGTGTAAATAAAAACGTGTATGCAAAAGTGTGTGATACTTTCCTTACCCAGATGGTTCTCATCACCTTCAAGTTCCATAAAATAGTTTTCAAGTTAATGAATATGTAAAGATACAAGATAGATCCTGACAGATCTACTAGTTTTAAGAGTTCCGTTATACAAGTACGTGTCTTAGCGAGGTAGAATTCAAGCCGAAACCTATCGAAGTCTATTAGTCAAGATATAGAGAATAAATCTTTTATTCTTTTCTATCCTCCAAACAATATACTTGTTTATACATTACTTCACAAGTTCATGTGAAAATAGTCGGATCTGGCCATGAGATGGAATCTCTCGCTGCTATATATGAGGATTTACAACGCCTACCACGACCAACTACCTCAACAACAACATCGGTGTAAACCGGGAAACCTGATTTCCTTCCAGATCTGAACCATTTTAACATAAATAGTTCGGAGATGCATAACAGACTTCATAAAACCTTAAGATCTGTCAGATCTATTTTAGATCTGAACATATTCGGCTAACCTGAAGGCTACCTTACTTCCCCATCTAGCTCTGATACCAAAAGGGGTCGGAAAGTGTGGCCCTAAGATGAAAGGGGGGAAATGAGCAGATATGGAAAGCAAGGTAAACACATAAAACAAAATAATATAACCAAAATAAAATCTGGAAAGCAAAATAAAATCTGGAAAGCAAGGTAAACACATAATATAACCATAAGATATATAAATTCAAAAGAAAACTTTAGATTATAGATAACTGTTAGTAGCTAAATTCCAAATAAGATAATCACCAAATCATATATATATACATATATCCAAATTCCTTAAAATCTGAAAATCCCATAAAATAAAATAATAATAAAATTAGCCAATATAAATAGCAATTTTTTTTAAAAAAAAATGTATATACATATATACATAGCAGCTGAAATCTTGAATATATATATAATATATATCCTCTAATAAAATATGAAACTGAAATGAATGCATATAGTCCAAAAATATATATGTATGTGTGTATACACGTGCAGCAAATTGCGCAAACAAAATAAAAAACAAATTGTCCCGCAACAAAACAAACTCATATAGTCATAGCTATAAAATAAAAATAACCCTATCCTTATATATATAGTAAGAGGTCAATTTTTGAAGAAAACTAAATTCTATAATTCTGAATTTTCAAGAAAAGGAATATCCCAACAAATAATTGATTTTATCTAAAATGGAATTAAATTGAAAATCAAAGATTTTCATCCTTAATGAAGTTTAATTTTTTAATTCTTTATTCACGTGCTGGATTTATCAATTGAATACCCAACCAACATATAGAATTTCTTTCAAATCACTTTACTGGAATTAACAAAATTAATATATATATATATATATATAAATATATATATATATATAACAATATATATTATTTATTTGGGCCCACTGCAGAGATAAAACATAAATTGGCCCATTGCAAAGATAAAATCTGTATAGGCCCACTACAAATATAAAATATACATAGGCCCACTGAAACTATAAAATATACATACATAAGATATATATATATTATATATATAATATATATAATATATATATATATATATGACATTTCACTGTAAAAAACATAATAGTCCAGAAGCAGTATATTTATATATCCCGCTGCAAATTATTATTATTATTATAATTTTTTTTTAATTTGCAGCGCAGAAAGCCAACAAAAAATAACAGGAATAACAAAATATATATATATATATATGCATAAATTACCAACATTTCCAGAAACAGCCGCATACATACATATATATATGCATATAATTACCGACAAAAGCCAGTAATCAAACTCTAATTCCATAATATATATATATATAAAATAAATCTCAAAAATTACACCTTTAAAAAAACTTCAGATCCATATTGATAAACCCTAAAAAGTTTAATCTTTTCAAAAAAAAAAAAATATGGATTATATATTAAAAAAAAATTCTTAATAACCCAACATATAGACTATGATACCACTTGTTGGGAATGAAAATAAACATATTTTTCCATGATCTATATGTTAAATTATTAAGAATAACTTAATTAATTGCGGAAGCGTACCTGATTCCATCCCGTAAATTCAAAATCTTTTGTAGCCTTCAATAATTCCAGAAGACACCTTTCCGAAAAAAACTTGTCGAAGCGATTAAAGTCTTCCGAGAAATTTATTGGAGCTTGGGTTCTGTTCTATTGACGGGATATAGAAGAGAAACTCTCAATACTCTCTCGGGATCATAATCAATGAAATATATCAATCCTTAACTAACTCATTACAGACTATGAATTAAGGTATATACATAAGTGGGCTCATACTTATTTCTGATGCATAATAACTCAATAAACTTTATTAGATCACTTTATTACATAATTGACACATAAGAGTTTCACAAATTTATTAGAAGCAACATAATGATAATGATTCTGTAAACAACAAAATGAATTGAATTAACAATATGAGCACAAAACCAATGAAATGAAGTAATTGCTTTCATTCAATTGAGTCGAAGTTAAAACCAATGAAGAATTTTTCATTTGGGCGTATATAATATTAGTTGTTTGGATAAAGTAGTTGCAATATCACTATCAATAGCCATACTAGTTGTATCTTTCAAGAAAAAAAGAATACAACATTCAAGAAATACCAAAAAAAAAAAAAGAAATGAAGTAGAAAGAAAAACAAGAATGGTGTTTTTGATTTGATACATAATAGAATTGATGATTCTATATGTACTAGGAAGAGTTGAAATGGAGAAGATATTTAATTGATAACAAAAGAATGAATTACCATTTTTTATTTTTTATGGTATAATTGTAATTATGTTAAATTTTTAAGTTTTAATTTTTTTTAGGTTTTTTAAAAAGTATTTGTATTTATAACTTTTGAGTTTTTATTTTACATGTTATTATTAACATGTTTGTAATTTTTTTTTTTTAATTTTAAGATTATTCATCAATTTTTTTTTACTTTAATCTTTATCTTTTTCTTTTTAAAAAATTGAAGTATTTTCATATTTAACTTATAATCTTTCATAATTTACCTTTATTAAAAAATTTTAATTTTTAAAAACTTTTTCATTTTGACTAATTTTTATTATTATTATTTTTTAACAAACTAAAAGAAAAATTGAAAATTTTTTATTTCTACAATTTGTAATTTTTTATTTTTTAAAAGTGAAAAAATATCTATAATATTATAATATTTTTATTTTATTTTTTATATTTTTAAAATTATATCAAATAATATTAATAAACTTAAAATTATTAACATTTCATAATTATTT